>JANPWI010000040.1:0-45040 GCA_026545225.1 Cornus controversa
CCAGTAAGTGCATTAATTCATGCAGCTACAATGGTTACTGCAGGAGTTTACTTATTAATGCGTTCATCTCCACTAATAGAATACAGTTCAACTGTATTGCTTTTATGTTTATGAATTGGAGCTATAACTACTGTGTTCAGTTCTTTAATAGGATTATTTCAACAAGATATAAAAAAAGTGATAGCTTATTCTACAATGAGTCAGTTAGGAATGATGGTAATAGCGGTAGGTTTATCTTCATATAATCTAGCTTTATTTCACTTAATTAATCACGCATTTTATAAAGGACTTTTATTCTTAGCTGCAGGATCTGTAATTCATGCAGTAGCGGATAATCAAGATTTTAGAAAATATGGGGGTTTAAGAGCCTTTTTACCTTTAACTTATTCAGTTATGCTAATAGCTAGCCTTAGTTTAGTAGCCTTTCCTTTCATGACAGGATTCTATTCTAAAGATTTTATATTAGAATCTGCATACGGTCAATTCTATTTTTCTAGTAATGTTGTTTATTATATAGCAACTATCGGTGCTATCTTTACAACATTATATTCTGCAAAAGTTTTATATTTAACATTTTTAACGAATCCTAATGGTTCTTTATCTGATTATAGAATAGCTCATGAAGGTGATATATTTATGAGTTTACCTTTAATTATATTAGCAATCTTTTCTATTTTTTTCGGATATATAACTAAAGATATGTTTATTGGAATGGCTACTGGATTCTTTATCGATAATAGTTTATTTATACACCCTAATCATGAATTAATTATCGATACTGAATTTGCCGTACCTGTATTTTATAAATTATTGCCTTTTTTTAACACTATCTTATTTACAATTATAGCTATAATTAGTTCAGAGTTTTTCCCTAATAGTTTAATTAAATTCAAATTTTCTAGAATTGGTTACAATATATTTAGCTTTTTCAATCAACGTTTCCTAATAGAACTTTTCTATAATAGATATATAACTAATGTAGTTTTACATTTAGGAGGTCAAACTACAAAAGTATTAGATAAAGGAACAGTTGAATATTTAGGACCATATGGTTTAAGTTTAATGCTAACTAACTTAAGTAGCTTCATAGGTAAATTAGATTCAGGAGTTATAACTAGTTATGCTTTATACATATTATCAGGTTTAATTTTCTACATGTTCGTTAATTACGCAAATATCTTTGCAAATGACCAAATCGTTATTTTATTATTTGCTTTATTCATTTTATTATATTTAACTAATTATAACTTTGTAAAAAGTTATATAGGAGCAGTAGTATTACAGCCCGCGAGTGATAAACCAAGTATACTTAAAAAATCTGAAGTTCTTCTAGCGTTACCAATACTTGCAGGCTTAGGAGAATCTAATTTAGAACACTTTATTACTCTAGAACACGGTATATATTTTGTTTTAATTTTAATTTACATGTCTGCGTATTTATTGCCCTATTTTATAATATTTAAACAATATCCTTTTATGTTTAAAATTTCTTCCTATTGAGATTTATTTTTTTTAATGTTTTTCGCATTTCTATATTTTTTAGAGATATACTCAGGTTTGCATGTAATTGACACATCTTTAATATTATTAAGTGAGCAAGCTAATAGTGATGCTGCGGGTACAAGCGGCTCTGCTGGTGCCGGCGGATCACCTAGTGCTCCTTCTAGTCCTAGTGCTCCCTCTAATCCTAGCGCTCCTTCCAATCCTAGCGCTCCCTCTAATCCTAGCGATCCCTCTAATCCCAGCGGTTCTTCTAACAATAATTCTAATCCGAGTGACTCTAACAGTCAAAATGCATACAATGATGTTTTACCAATTCCAGGATCTGGAAGTTGAGGCTATAGGGGATTGAATTATAATGGTGCTAAGGATATAGCTACACATTATGGTGCTTTTGGTCTAGCCCCTTCAAAAGTTGACGGGACTCCTCATGATCTTAATTCTTATAATTATAATAGAATAGAATGATATAGAACTCCTAGTGAAATTGACACAGTACTTCATCAACGTAGAGGGTATTCTTCGGGTGACGGTCGTTATCTTACTGATTTACTTACACAAAAAGGACATATAATTTGTAGACCATATCCACTTGATGAAAATGGAAATATAAAACCAAGTCAAATAGGTACTTGTCCTACGCAATAATATATTGTAAATTCTAGCTAATCTATTTAATTTATCTTTTTTTTTACATAATAATATTATTCTACTAGTATTCAACAAAAGATTAATATAACTTGTTTTTTTCATGAAAAAAAACAACGAAAAACTACGAGAAAACAACGAAAAAAATATAATATTATCTTAAAAATTATATTGATTAATGCTATTAAAAAAAAAACAATAAAACAAGAAAAGCAGAGAATAATTTTTACCTTTCGATTACCTAAGGGTAACTGCAATATAAAAATATCTAATTATCTTAATAAACTCAAAACTTATAAAATGCTAGTTCTTTCAACAATTATCTTATTAATCTCTAATGCTCTTACAACAAGACGTGAAATGACAATTCTTCTTTCCAGATCAGTTATGTATTTATCTATGTTTTTCCCTATTTTAATCTATGCAAATAGTTCATTTAAACTATTAGAAAATGGTATTTCTTTATATTCCGGTTTATTTTTCGTAAAGCCATATATTTCCTTATTTACCCTATTTATATTTTTACTTACAAGTTTAATCTTAGGTTTAACTTCTTTTTATCCTCGTAAAAAATGACAAGAAAACTTTAAACTTTTTAACTTCAACTTATCAACTAGCAACAATATACCAAGCAATAATAGCATTGCAATAAACAATGATCCTATAAATAATAAAAATTTAGAACAATACAAATTGCTAGAATATTCATTATTGATATTATTTGTATTAAATGGTGCGTCTCTACTAATGTCAAGTAATGATTTAATATCAATTTTCTTATGTTTAGAATTACAAAGTTATGGTCTTTATCTATTATGTGCAGTATACAGAGACTCTGAGCTATCTAGTAAAGCAGCTTTAACTTATTTTTTACTGGGAGGATTATCTTCTTGTATTATATTACTAGGTCAAAGTTTAATTTACATAAATACTGGTACTACTAATTTAGATGGATTATACATTATAAGTAATATTTCGGAACAAATAACTAATACTTTAAGTACAAATAGTAACAATATAAATCAATATCAATATTATATACAAACTTCTTTAGTTATATTTTCTGTAGGTTTTTTATTTAAAATAAGTTCTGCTCCATTTCATAATTGAAGCCCTGACGTATATGACCAAATACCGACTTTAGTTACAACATTTGTAGCAATAATCGCAAAAATATCTATATTAATAATGTTATTGGAATTAGTTTGTTACACTAGTTCATGATCTGATAATGTTAATATTTCTTGAAAAAATAGTCTACTATTAAGTGCCTTGTTATCTTTAGTTATCGGATCCGTGTTAGGTTTAACACAATCTAGAATTAAAAGACTATATGCATATAGTACTATTAGTCACTTAGGTTTTATCTTGTTATCCTTATCTATTATAAGTGTTGAATCAACTATGGCATTTTTCTTCTATATTGTGCAATATTCTATAACTAATCTAAATGCATTTTTAATTTTAATAGCTATTGGTTACTCTTTATTTGTATATAGTACTAAACAGGATAAAGATAGTAAAGATATAAATAGCTATGTAAAGCCAAATGCGATTGAAAATGAGCAAATGCAAGAGTGAGAAAAAAATAGAAATTACAGTCCAGTGCAATATATTAGTGAACTTACTAACTACTATAAAATAAATACATATTTAGCCTTAAGTTTAGCATTAACTCTTTTCTCATTTTTAGGTGTGCCTCCTTTAATAGGATTCTTTGGAAAACAAATGGTTTTAAGTGCAGCTTTAGATAGAGGATATGTATTTATGGTACTAATCGCAATTTTAACAAGTGTAATTAGTGCTGTTTACTATCTAATTATAATTAAAGTTATTTTCTTTGGAAACGAAAAAAATTCTTTATTAAGCTATGCAAATTCTAAAAAAGAACTTATAGAATCTATGAAAGATACAAATGCAAGCGCTAATAGCTCACAATATATTTTATTTGATATGACTAAAGTAAAATTAAATAGTTTTTTAACAAACGCAATATCTTTAATAAACTTAATAATACTAGACTTTGTATTTTTTTCAAAATCAAAAATAAGTTTATTCCTAATTTTATCTCTCTATCAAATACAATAATTATCTAATTACTAATAATTTTTAAATTATTTTTTTTTTGTATATTTTTTATATATATATTTTATTTTTCTATTTTTTTTATAAATCTTTTTGTAATTTTTTTTTACAGATTTTTTTACATGTTTATTTTTTTCAGGTTTTTTTCTGAAGAAAAAAATAGAAAAAAAAACTGAAAAAATAGATGAAAAACTAACAAAAAAATCAAAAAAAGCTGACAAAAAACCAAAAAACTGACAAAAAACAAAAAAGTAAAATAGATAACGTATATATATGTGTATATACGTATATACTAAGCAACAAAAATAAGATAAAAAATATTTTTTATTGCGGCGAAAATCGCCTTTTAAACTTACTGCGAATATAAGCATTAATTATAATAATAAATCTGTAATTAAAAATATAAGGATTTATCCGCAAATTTAAACATATTATTTAAGTAAGTAGTTCTATAAACGAGCAAACTTTTTGCAAGCTTTCAACTTTAAAAGGTAAAAGGGTGGGGGTATAGGGTTAATAAGGGGTAAATATGTTCACAAGGGCAATTAAAAATATACTGTTTCGTTTAGTGGCAAGTTGGGAGAGGCCATTAAAACTAAACAGTAGTATAACACTTTGAAGAGAAAGATGATTTCTATCTAGTAACGCAAAAGATATAGGAACTTTATATCTTATGTTTGCTTTATTTTCAGGGCTAATTGGGACAGCATTTTCTGTATTAATACGTTTAGAATTATCTGGACCAGGGGTGCAATATGTTTCAGATAATCAACTATATAATAGTATTGTTACAGCTCATGCTATAGTTATGATATTTTTCATGGTTATGCCTGCATTGATAGGAGGTTTTGGTAATTTTCTATTACCTTTAATGGTAGGAGGGCCAGATATGGCTTTTCCTAGATTAAACAATATCTCGTTCTGATTACTACCTCCAAGTTTATTATTATTTATTTTTGCAAATAGTATTGAAAACGGAGTGGGAACAGGATGAACATTATATCCTCCATTATCAGGAATCCAAAGTCATAGTGGACCTAGTGTAGATTTAGCTATTTTCGGTTTACATTTATCCGGAGTTAGTAGTCTATTAGGTGCTATAAACTTTATTACAACAATCTTAAATATGAGAAGTCCTGGTATAAGATTACATAAATTAGCATTATTTGGTTGAGCAGTTTTAGTTACAGCTGTTTTACTTTTACTATCTTTACCTGTACTTGCAGGTGCCATTACTATGGTTTTAACAGATAGAAATTTCAATACTTCATTTTTTGAAGTAGCTGGTGGTGGTGATCCTATTTTATACCAACATCTATTCTGATTTTTTGGACATCCAGAAGTTTATATTTTAATTATACCGGCTTTTGGTATAGTTAGTACTACAATCTCTGCAGCTTCAAATAAAAGTATATTTGGTTATTTAGGTATGGTTTATGCTATGATGTCTATTGGAGTTTTAGGTTTCGTTGTTTGAAGTCACCACATGTATACAGTTGGTTTAGATGTAGATACAAGAGCTTACTTTACTGCTGCGACATTAATTATAGCAGTTCCTACAGGAATTAAAATCTTTTCATGATTAGCTACATGTTACGGTGGATCATTACACATGACACCATTTATGCTATTTGCATTAGGTTTTGTATTCATGTTTACTATAGGAGGATTAAGTGGAGTTGTTTTAGCAAACGCTTCAATAGATATAGCATTCCACGATACATATTATGTGGTGGCTCATTTCCATTATGTATTAAGTATGGGAGCAGTGTTTGGTATATTTAGTGCCTGATACTTTTGAATTCCAAAAATATTAGGATTAAATTACGATATCTTGCTAAGTAAAGTTCATTTCTGAATCTTTTTCGTTGGAGTAAATTTAACTTTCTTCCCTCAACATTTCTTAGGATTACAAGGAATGCCTAGAAGAATAAGTGATTATCCTGACGCTTTTGCAGGTTGAAACTTAATTAGTAGTATAGGATCAATAGTATCAGTATTAGCTACTGTTTTTATTTTTACACATAGTGTATAAACAACTTGTAGGAGGAGAGGCAATAAGCAGATATCCTTGATTTGTACCTCAATTCTTTTTTGACTACTTACAAATATTAATAAATAGATCATATAATAGTTTAGAATGATGTTTAAATAGCCCACCTAAACCTCATGCTTTTGTAAGTTTACCTCTTACATCAGGTTTAACATTTGCTTTTTTATCTAGTTCCTTAATTTTTCACCAATGTGATGCTCCTAGACCTTGAGGTTTATATTTTCAAGATAGTGCAAGCCCACAAATGGAAGCCTTAGTTGAATTACATAACAATATAATGTTTTATCTATTTGCTATATTGTTTTCTGTTTCTTGAATACTTCTATCTATAATAAGAAACTATGAAGCTAAAAAATCGCAAATAAGTAATAAATATTTAAACCACGGTACATTAATCGAACTAATTTGAACAATTAGTCCCGCTTTAATATTAATATTAATTGCCTTTCCTAGTTTCAAATTATTATATTTAATGGACGAAGTAACAGATCCTAATCTAACTTTATCTGTAGAAGGACATCAATGATACTGAAGCTACCAATATGCAGATTTTATTAATGATGATGAAGAATTTATAGAATATGATTCATATTTAGTACCAGAATCTGACTTAGAGGCAGGAAATTTAAGAATGTTAGAAGTTGATAATAAGGTTATCTTACCAGAATTAACTCATACTAGATTTATGGTTAGTGCTGCAGATGTTATACATTCATTCGCTTGTCCTTCACTAGCAATTAAATGTGATGCATATCCAGGAAGATTAAACCAAATGTCTGTGCACATAAATAGAGAAGGTACTTTCTATGGACAATGTTCAGAAATATGTGGAGTATTACATAGTTCTATGCCTATTGCTATTGAATCAGTATCTCTTGAAAAATTCTTATTATGATTAAGAAGCCAGTAAATGCTAAGCTAGCTTATTTTAACTTATTTTTCAGTTAAAATAAAATTGTATTTTTTTTGTCAGTTTTTTTTTATATTTATAAAAAAAAACTGACAAAAAACCAAAAAAAACTGAATAAAAAAAAATTGAAAACATGTTTTTTTATGAAATATATATTATACATATTATTGTTTTTTCTGTTTGCTTTATATAGAATATCGTTTTCTTTGCTTGCTATATACATAATATCAGCTATTTAGTAAGTGTATTCATTAGAAAAAATTAATTAATAAAAAAAAATAAAAAAATAAAAAAATATATATAAAAGCTTATCTAAGATATTGGAGATAAATTAAAGAAAATAAAAAGATATTATTTCAACATGCTACTGTCACTATTGCTTATTATACCTTTAGTGTTTGCCTTTATCATAGCCGGATCTAACACAAAAAGCCGTCAAGATTCCTATAAATTAACTGATTATAAAGGACTAGCTCTTTTGGCACCTGTGTTAAATCTAATAATCGCGCAGATTATTTTTATCTTATTTGACTTTTCTAGTAATCAATATCAATTTGTACAAGAATCGTATGAATTAGGTTGATTTAACTTGTATCTAGGTCTAGATGGTTTATCTATTTATTTTGTATTATTAACTGCAATAATAATGCCCATCGCAATCTTATCTAACTGATATTCAGTATATACAAATGAAAAATGATATTTAATTATTATGTTGATTTTGGAAGCATTGTTATTAGCTGTTTTCATGGTTTTAGATATTTTCATGTTTTATATTTTTTTTGAAAGTATACTTCCTCCATTATTTCTACTAATAGGTATGTTCGGTTCTAGTAATAAAGTTAGAGCGAGTTTTTATTTATTCTTATATACATTACTAGGTTCTTTATTTTTATTGCTTTCAATTTTATCTATTCATTCTATAACAGGTACTACAGATTTTGATGCACTATTCAAAAATAATTTAAATTTTAACAGTCAACTATTCTTATTTTACGGAATATTTATCGCTTTCGCAGTTAAAACACCTGTAATTTTCTTAAATACATGACTTTTAAAAGCTCACGTAGAATCACCTTTAGGTGGTAGTATAGTATTGGCAGGTATAGTCTTGAAACTTAGCTTATATGGAGTTCTAAGACTTATCCTTCCTATATTACCTAAAGCTTCTCTATGATATACATACATAGTATTTGTAATAGGTGTGATTACAATAATCTATGCAAGTATAAGTACAATTAGAACTATAGATATTAAAGAATTAATAGCTTATAGTTCTGTTTGTCATGCAGCAGTATATCTTTTAGGAGTATTTAGTAATACTATACAAGGAATAGAAGGGGGTATTTCTTTAGGTTTAGCTCACGGTTTTGTATCTTCTGGGTTATTCATATGTGCAGGAGGAATATTATACGATAGATTTCACACAAGACTAATAACTATGTATAGAGGTATAGTACAAGCTATGCCTATCTTTTCAATTTTATTTTTTGTACTTTGTTTAGCTAATGCAGGTACTCCTTTATCATTTAATTTCATCGGTGAATTTTTAAGTTTATATGGTATATTTGAGAGATTACCTTTACTAGGAGCCTTAGCTAGTTCTTCTATTGTATTCTCTGCTGCTTACACTATATATATGTTCAACAGAATAGCTTTTGGTGGTAGATTTAGTCCTTATTTATCTTACAATTGATCTATGACTAGCGATCTAGTATTACGTGAGTTTTTCATGTTAATAATATTAGTTTTAATAACTGTTGTATTAGGAGTATATCCTGCTCCTGTACTAGACGGGTTACATTATTCTGTTTCAGGTTTAATTTACAACTCATAATAATATAACCATATAGTAAATATGTGATAATTATATTATAAAAGGAATTTTTTTTTATTATAATCAAAAAACCTTTTTTCTAGTAATGATAGACCATCTCAATCGATCATTAGACATGCTATCTTTAGCATATCGAAACCCAAACAAAATAAAAAAAAATCTAAATAAATCAAAAAAATGCGTATATTAAAAAGTCATAGTTTAATGAAAATAGTTAACTCTTACGTTATAGACTCACCACAACCAAGTAATTTAAGTTACCTTTGAAATTTTGGTTCTTTGCTTGCCTTTTGTTTAATTATACAAATAGTAACAGGTGTTACATTGGCAATGCATTATAATGCAAGTGTACTTGAAGCTTTTAATTCAGTAGAACACATTATGAGAGACGTGAACAACGGATGATTAATCCGTTACCTACATAGTAACACTGCATCAGCTTTCTTTTTCTTAGTGTATTTACACATAGGAAGAGGATTATATTATGGATCATATAAAGCACCTAGAACATTAGTTTGAGCTATTGGTACTATTATTTTAGTAGTTATGATGGCAACAGCCTTTTTAGGTTACGTTCTTCCTTACGGTCAAATGTCATTATGAGGAGCAACAGTTATAACTAATCTTATGAGTGCTATACCATGATTGGGACAAGATATAGTTGAATTTATATGAGGTGGATTCAGTGTAAACAATGCTACATTAAATAGATTTTTTGCATTACATTTCGTATTACCATTTGTATTAGCTGCATTAGCTGTAATGCATTTAATATCATTACATGATACAGCTGGATCAGGTAACCCATTAGGAGTATCAGGTAACTATGATAGATTACCGTTTGCTCCTTACTTTATTTTTAAAGATCTAATCACTATATTCTTATTTATAATAGGATTATCAGTATTTGTGTTCTTTATGCCTAATGTATTAGGAGATAGTGAAAATTATGTAATGGCTAATCCTATGCAAACACCACCTGCTATTGTACCTGAATGATACTTATTACCATTCTATGCAATACTTAGATCTATACCTAATAAATTATTAGGAGTTATTGCAATGTTCGCTGCAATATTAATATTATTGGTATTACCTTTAACAGATTTAAGCAGAAACAGAGGTATACAATTTAGACCTTTAAGTAAAATAGCCTTTTATATATTCATAGCAGATTTCCTAATGTTAATGCAACTAGGAGCTAAACACGTTGAATCTCCATTTATAGAATTAGGACAAATTGCTACAGTACTATACTTTTCATATTTCTTAGTGATAGTACCTGCTTTATCTTACTTTGAAAACATTCTAGTATATCTAGTTACTTCTAATAATAAATAATTATCTTAAAATAATTAGTATTATACAGAACATAACATAATACTTTTATTAGGTTAAAATAAAAAAAAATAAAATAAAAAAGTTTTGTTGTAATATATTAGTCTTATATTATAACATTGTTTTTTAAATAAAACATTTTTTTTATTTTATTAAACAAAAAATGTTTTATTTAATTTTTTAGTTTTAAATTAATATGTAAATTAAATTTTAAATTATATTAATAGTAATTAATATATAAGTATAAAAAGAAATTATTAAAAAAGAAATGGCTATATATCAAAGACAAGAACTCTACGAGGTCTTAGATAAATTATGATTAGATTAAACATCTAATTTAAAATAAACAAAGCGAATTGAAATATCTTACTAGCTTTAGGAAAAAAAATCAAAAGAGATTCTATTAGTAGTGTGAATGAAACTAGATAAAGTAAGCAAAGTAAAACGTAAAACAAATATGTTTGAATATGGGGGAACCTTCCTCTAATGCTGATAATATGATATATAAGCAATAGAATATAGTACCGTGAGGGAAAAATATCGAATAGTAATTTTATAAGCAGCTCAAGAGAAAATCAAGAGCGTACCTTTTGCATAATGGGTCAGCAAGTTAATATTAGATGCAAGCAATAAAGATTGCCCAGATAATCCAATTATGTGATAATGATATAGTATCTAATATTAGACCCGAAGCCTAGTGATCTTACCATAGTCAGGATTATAAAAGTCCGAACGGCCTATCGTTGTAAAGATATCCGAAGAACTATGGTAAGTTAGTGAAAGACAAAACTGACTAGGATAGCTGGTTTTCTGCGAAACCTATCTAAGTAGGTAAATTTAATAAAATCTTAGCAGGTACAGTATTTAATCTCGTCAATTCAAATAACGATTAATAAAAAAATCGAAATTTGTTTTGCATACATCGGGGGATCGTAGAGATTTTACC
The DNA here is from genome assembly GCA_026545225.1 of Cornus controversa. Lineage (NCBI taxonomy): Eukaryota > Viridiplantae > Streptophyta > Magnoliopsida > Cornales > Cornaceae > Cornus > Cornus controversa. Next base: position 11,318 of record JANPWI010000040.1, read on the forward strand.
GGAGTGTTTTAGAACTCGGAAGGGCAAAGATTAGAATTAAAGAATCAGACATAGTACGATAAGGTTGTATGTCAAAAGGGAAACAGCCCAGAACAAGTATTTAAGGTTCCAAAGTTAATGTTAAGTGAAAATAAGGAAGTTTTTTTCGTAAACAATCAGGAAATAGGCTTAGAAGCGGCCATTTTTTAAAGACCTCGTAACAGAGCACTGGTTATAGGAAAATACAAATTTGTATTTTTCTAAAGTTAAAAACTCCGATAATATAACGGATCTAAACAATACACCGAAATCTTGTCTATATTTATAAACTATTATTTAATATTTTAATAATATAGGGTAGCAGAACGTTGGCTAAATATGTATTTTTTTCACTTTTTAAGTGGAAAAAAGTAGGTTTTAAATTCACCTTTCATCTTTATGATAAAAAACGAAAATAAAATGCCAAGTGAGAATGCTGACATTAGTAGCGAAAAAGGAGGGCATATAAACCCACCTCGCCTAAAGCTTATGGAGTTTAAGCGGCCTCTTAGTTTTTTTTCCTAATGGATAAGACGATGAGCAAAATTAATATGTGAAACATTAAAGAATTAATAATGTTCTGGAAAACATATTAAACAAAGCAGAACTAAATATCTGCCCATTATTATATTTTTATGGTTTTTTATCATATAAAATTAATGGAATATGACCGTGCCTAAATTCTAACACCAGTAAGCTAGTAGAGAATACGAAGGCGTTTGAGCTAATAATCATTAAGGAACTCGGCAAATTAACACCGTAACTTAGGTATAAGGTGAGCCATTATTTTATAAACAAAACATTATAAAATAAGAGGAGGCATAGAATGGTGTTGTACGACTGTTTAATTAAAACAAAGCACTTTGCCTAAGATTAATTTCAAAGTATTGAGTGTGATGTCTGCCCTATGTTGGAAGGTTAACGGATCTTCTTAGCTAGACATGGCTAGGTTTTGAAGGAACCCCTGATAAATGGCGGCCTTATCTATAAGGGTCTTAAGGTAGCGGAATACCCTGGCCGTTAAATGCGGTCTTGCATGAATGATGTAACGATACAACAGCTGTCTCAATGATTAGCTCAGTGAAATTGGAATAGCAGTGCAGATACTGTTTACCTCTAGATAGACGAGAAGACCCTATGCAGCTTTACTGTTACTAATTATAGGGTATGATATAGCCAGTTTTAGTGTAAAAGGTAATTGTTAAAATAATAATGAAACACCTTTACTTAGCTTATCATATTTATAATGTGTTAATAATAATTAGTTTTATTACACTTTTTACCCTTACTTCAAAATCGCTTTTTTCAAAAATATATTTTTGAAAAAAACTTAATATTTGGAGATACTTATCCTTTTTTTTTTCTTAAAAAAAATAAAAGAAACAAAGGAAACAGTTGTTAGTAGACGGTTTATGCGGGGCACAGATCCCATAAATAGTACCTGGGTATATCCAAAGTTAACTTTGTAAACTTGTTTTTATGAACAAATTTATATGGATTTTCTTCAGTATTGAAGAGAAGATATATAAATTTAAAATTTACTTTGCAATTAATTAAATTACTTTTCGAAAGTTAAAAATTAATTCACTTATCTTTCTATTAAATTAGAGTTATTTATTTTATACTTAAGTAAGATTTTCAATATATGGAAAATATTTGTAAGAAATACACAAGCTTGCTTTAATTAGTAAATGTTTTGTGTTATAAGTTGTATTACTTTAGTAATATGATTATTATATTTTACTGGTAAAGTTTAATGGCTTAATCTTGCTTTACTGTTTGACACACAAGTCTTTCAGTCGCGTAAGCGGGGCATATGATCACAAGACGCATAAAGGAAAGGTCTTGGATTTTTGAATAAAGCTACGCTAGGGATGGACTGTGTTAGTCTAGTCCTCCAAAACCTAGAAAGTTTTGGTTATTTAACTGGGTAAAATTCAAGAAAGACTTAGATAATTTATCTATATTGTCTAAGTTAATTTGAAGCGAAGTTTATTAAATATCTTATAAATATTTAAATAAAAACGTTCAACGACTAAAAGGTGAATTGCACTAGCTTTTTAAGCTATTGTGTTTAAATAATAATCCTTTACATAAACCCAGCACTATTCTACAAATTTAATTTTATCAAAAACTCGAAAAATTTAAAAAGTTAAGTCTTTTATTATTCTTCACTTTTTTTGGTATAATAAAGATAAAATATTCTTATACCAAAAAAGTGATTGTTTTCTAGACTTAGCTAAATCTAATATATTAATTATATAGATCTAGCTAATTCTTAGTTTACGAACATTACAATATATTTTTATAAAAAATAATTAACTTACATGAGAAAAACACTTTTGAAAAAAGTTACAGTTTTAATGTTTATGACAAATATCATGAAAATAAAGCTGTAAGAAAGATATATGAAGCTAAACATTATTTACCTTCTAATAAGGAATGAATGAATAGCATATACATGTATAATTATCATAACCTTGTTAATTTACCTGTAAAAGATAGACTTCTATATAAATTGCTAAAAAGTTATTTTAATCTTAAAAAGAATAAAATGAAAAATATGAATTTATCTACAATTAGTCGTACAAATCTTAAAAGAAAAAAATCAAATAATAAAACTCTTGCATATCTAGTTTCAAGTGCAAAATTAGATACCTATTCACAAAATTTATATGAGCAATCTTATGCTAGAAAAAGATTGCAAAATCTTTATAAAAGAGCTAGATCAAGATTAAAAAAGCTAAGAAATATAAATAAAAAAACAAAGCTGAAAAAAACATATTTAAGTTTACCTGAAATTAAACACTTTAATAATAAATTGCTTATAACTATATCTCTATATAATAGAGATAAAATATACTTAAAAAAAAAAGTATATAAACATTATAAAATATTTATCCAAAAAAAAAAAAATGGTCTAAGAAGTAATTTATTAAGTAAATTTAAAGAGTTATCTAAGCAGAAAAAACTAAATTTAATAAAACATGAAAGTAAATCTTCACTTTCTCTAAATAAAAATCTATATGAAAACACTAATTCTATAAAACTTTTATCTTTTTCGAAATTCTACCAAAAAAATCTAGTTAAAAATGTCTTCAAGAAACTAAACCATGAAAATAATTTAAAGAAAATAAATTTATTTTCTTTAAATTTACATGTTAAAAAGAAAATAAATATAGACAAAGTTAAACACGTTTTACAAAACAAATTAACGAAATTGAAATATAGATTATTAAAAAAATATCATAAATTACTAAAGTATAAATATTTCATGTTAAAACTATGTATTTTTGACTTTAGAATGAATAATAGTAATTTATTAGGTTTAAAAAATATTATTAAAAAAATATATTCTAATAAAAAGATTATTATTAAAATAATTAACTTAAAATATATGTATTTAGATAGTAACATAGTTAGTGAAGCAATCACTAAGAGATTGAAAAACAGAAAAAAAAGAGTTTTAAGATTGTTAAAAAAAGTAATGAGAAAGATAAACAAAGTTTCTATAGTAAAAGGAATATGATTAGAAAGCTTAAATTTAAATTTAGATATTTCATCATATAATGATGAAAATAAACTATTAAATAGTTTTAATATGTATAATATAAATCCTATTAATCTAGTCTTCTACAAGGAATTTTTAATGAGATCCAAAAAAGATATTAGATCATTAATATTGTATAATTTAAACCATAAAACTATTAGTGGTATAAAAATGCAAGGGTCTGGTAGATTAACAAAACGTTTAACGGCTTCTAGATCGGTTACAAAATTTAGAAGTAAAGGTAGTTTAAAAAATATTAATTCTTCATATCATAGTGTTTCTACAGTTATGCTTAGAGGTTATTTCAAGTCTAATTTACAATATGTAAATATAAACAGTCATAACCGTAACGGTAGCTTTGGAATCAAAACATGAATTAGTAGTTATTAATTATAGATAAGTAAATAACTTACTATGATAAATTGTATATTTATAATTATACAAGTTATTTTTGTTAAAAATCTATAGTTCTTCTGTTGTTTTTCTTTAGGTTTTTCAGTTTTTTTACATGTTTATTTTTTTCAGGTTTTTTTCTGAAGAAAAAAATAGAAAAAAAACTGAAAAATAGGTAAGAAAAAAAAATAGAAAGAAAAATCTAAAGAAAAAATATATAAATTATTGAAAAGCCAAAAAAATATTAAAAAAGAGCAATGCAAAAAAAAATTAAAAAAAGTAGTATTAGTGAAGAAATAGTCTGAGCCATTTTTAACTTAATGGTGTTAGAGAAATAAATTCTTTAATTTAACAAAACTGAACAGGCTAATTGCGCCAGAGAGTACAAATTGAGTGCGCAGTTTGGCACCTCGATGTCGGCTTGGCTCATCCACGTGAATGCAAGAGTCATGAAGGGTTCGACTGTTCGTCGATTAAAGAGCTACACGAGCTGGGTTAAATACGTCGTGAGACAGTATGGTTTCTATCTTCTAGAGGTAATTAGAGTAGTATAAGGATAGCCCCTTCGTACGAAAGGAGTTGGGTATGTTAATCCATGGTTTACCTGTTGTTTACGAATAAACTAAATATCTAATGAAAATAGTGAAAAAAACGCTAAAGATACTAGTTAATAATAATTAAATTAATTCATATAATTATGTAACGTAGGCATGGCAGGAATGCTATATTAATTAAAGAGAAGTGCTGAAAGCATATAGGCGCGAGACTTACCTTAGAATACTCTCAAAAATATACGTAATATATTATTACAAAGACAAATATTAGTCTTAGTTGAATAAAATTAATTTAGTTTAAGACTAATATCATATAGGATTTGGCTTAAAGAATTTTGATGTTTTAAGGCACAAATTACTAATTTTATTATATACTCTAATTATACACATATTAAATCTAACTTATTTATTTTTTCTATCTTATATATTTTGTATTTTTTTTAGGTTTTTTTCTGAAGAAAAAAATAGAAAAAAAACTGACAAAAAAAACAGCCTAAATAAAATGAATGTCTATTGTTTTTTCAAGCCTGGTTAGCATAAAAGTAATGCAACCGTTTTGTAATCGGTAGAAGTAAGTGCGATACTTGCACTGGGCTCATCTTATATTTTTATTTATTTTGTTTTATATATTTTTCGGTTTTTTTCTGAAGAAAAAAATATATATAAAATATTAGAGAGTGAACACAGTTTCGTTTAAGATAATCTAATTGTATAAATGCGGTTTAGTGTAATTGGTATCACATTTGACTCATGACCAAATAATAGAGGTTCAAATCCTTTAGCTGCACTAAAGGCTATAGCTTAATTGGTAAAGCGAGCTGCTCATGATAGCTCAGATGAGTGTTCGATTCATTCTGGCCTTAATTCGAATATCTTTTAACATTCTTTTTTCGAACGTATATGTCAATAATACATTTAATATCTGCATATCTCATATACATATAAAAATATGTACTGTTTTTTACATATATACTATTGTTTATTTAAATTTTTATATAAATCCGAGTGCTGGAATTGGTAGACAGGATAAACTTAAGCTTTATTGATTAAATATCGTAAACGTTCAAGTCGTTTTTCGGATAATGTGAATAATTTAAATATTCACATATTTAAATATATAAATATATATGTAAAAAAAAATACAAAGTAAACAGTAAACATAGTTTTTTTTCTAGTTAATAAATTTATTAAGTCTAGTTATAAATTTATTAATTTTAATATTATCTAATATATAAGACCCATTCGTCCAATGGTTAAGACAAAACTCTTTCACTGTTGAAATAAGGGTTCAAATCCCTTATGGGTTATAAGTATATATTTATTAAATCAAAAATTTTAAATATTTATGCGTTTTTATAATAAAATTGAGGGGGTATAGTTTAACTGGTAAAACAGCGATTTTGCATATCGTTAATTCGGGATCGAGACCTGATAGCTCCACGTGCTCTTTTCCTAGCACACTTCGCACACTTTTAGTAAGACGGCCTCTCCCTAGTAGTCACTTACGAAATTTAAAAATATAAATAAAATATAAATATGATGAAACTTTGAAAAATGAATAATATAATCTTTACTAATATAGTAACTCTGTTGATAACAGAAAATAATTTATTATTGCTAATAATAAATTTTTCGCTTTTTCCCCTGTTTTTAATCTTTAGCAAAATGTCAATTATATTTTCTAGTAAGAAAACTAATGACATGCGTGTATCAAGCTTTTCTAGTCTAAGTAAATTTAATAACTTAGAATTTAATAACATCGTTGGAAATTCAAATTGTGTTTTCTTGAAACAAAACAATTGAGCTATATCTAGTTCTAAAAATGTATCCTATATAACAATATCTAAGTTGCAGTTTTCTTCGGCTTGTTTACTTTTAACAAAAAAGGAACCAGAGACATTTTTCGATTACTATTTACCTGACAGTTCCTCTACGAATTCATCCGAAACTCCTTTAGATAGAGGAGAAGATTTAATGGATAATTATAGGAAAATGAATAAAAATAAGGTCTATTCAGAAAGTGAAAACTTGGAAAGTTCATTAGAAATAGTGGATAGAATAGATCGTGCTATAGTAGACTTAGGTCATGTTAGTCTAAATAAGGAAGCTCTTGAAAAAGAAATAGATCTATTAGACAAAATAGCAGATAAGGATCAGATTGGTGAAATTAGACTAGCAATTAGTAAAATGGAAGACGAAATGTCTGATATAAAAAATATAGTTCTAATTTTAGAAAATGAGATTAAAGAAAGAGAAGAGGAAAGAAATTTATCTTTAAATCTAACAAAACAAGATAAAGTTGTAGATGATACTACAGATCTAGCTCCCCACAGTAAGGGAAAAGGTAAAAGGAAAAGAGATGATGATGATGACGACGAGCCGAAAGGTGGAGGACCGTCTATGCCTTCTTCAAATCTGGCTTTTTTATCAGATACAGCTAAGAACAGTAGCACCACAAATCAATCCAATAGTTCTTTTTCTAGTTTTTCTTATCTTTCTGACTTAGTTATATATTTTTATTCTTTTCTAATTAATACATTGGAAATTATTTTTGAACATATGCATATATTTTTATAATATTTATTGTTATGTCATTAATACAGTATTTACATATATATTCAAATAAAACAACAATTTTATTCGGTTTGGTTTACAGAAAAATAATCTAGTGGTTAAGACATTATGATCATTTATTATTTTTTTGACTTTTTTTTTTCTTGTTGTTTTTTTTTTGTATTGTTTTTTATGAGTAATTTTTTTTTGTAAGAAAAAAAAATAGAGTAAAAAATATATATATAAAGCTTGAGAAGCTCAATTGGTTGAGCGGAACTCTGAAGAAGTTTAGGTTATAAGTTCGAATCTTATCTTGAGCAACATATACCGCGTAATAAGCGCAAAAATTTTTTTTTAAATACATCTTTTTTAATATAAAAAAGGTATATTTTTAATTATAAAAAAAATATATTATACGTTAAATAAAAATATATTTATATATTTCCAATGGGTATGCTGGAAATGGTAGACAGGGCCCGTTTAGGTCGGGTTGATTTTAATCGTGCAAGTTCGATTCTTGTTACCTATATAATATCTATACATTAATTTTTTTTTTTCGTTTTTTTATATCTTAATTTCTATATTTGTTTATTATATTTTACTATTAAATAGATGTTCGATATTTTTCTTATACCATTTACTTTAATTTATTACATATAAAAAAACAATATCAAATATCTGTAAAAATTTAAATTATCTTTATAATTTTTTTGTAAAAAAAAAACAAAAGGTGGATGTAGTTCAATCGGTAGAGCGACTGTATGTGGAACAGTAAGTTCCTTGTTCAAATCAAGGTATCCTCCCTTTATTGTGCGTTTATATATTAACTACCTTAAACATATTTTTAATTTATTTTTTGTAAGTTTTTTTCTATTTTTTTCTTCAGAAAAAAACCTAAAAAAAACTGAAAAATATATATATATATAAAACTGAAAAATATAAAAATAATACATGAAACTTATCGTTAATTTTAATTATTTATTTATCTTAGTTTAAGCCAGGATAGTTCAATGGGTTAGAACATTAATTTCATGCATTAAGAATGAGAATTCAAATTTCTCTTCTGGCTATTAGTTAATTTATTAATAAAATATAAAAAAAAGCTAAAAAAAATATGTTTTTTATGACTTTTTGAATATTAAAAGGTCTTAGTTTAAAGGTAAAACATGTGCCTTTTAAGCATTAGCATTTGGGTTCAAATCCCAAAGATCTTAAGATATCTCTTAAATTTGTAAGAAGTTTAAAGATACAAAATATTCTTCACTAGTAAAGAATTCTAAAAAATTTAATAAATAGAAAAAAATTTTTTTTCGTTAAGTTTTTAACTAACCTTGTACATTTAATTGCAATGCCTAATTATTGCATTAATTATCTTTATATTTTATTGTGATTAAGGACTATTGTTTTGTGTGAATTGTATGAATGATTTGTTAGTTCTTCTAGAAAATTATAATAGTGGGTTCAAATTGGAATTTTTAGATTTCGTTTCAGTTCTTTCTATTTTTTCAGGAATTTTAGTGATTACTAGTAAAAATCCTATAATATCTGTATTGTTTTTAATAAGTTTATTTTTATGTATCTCTAGTTATTTATTTTTAATAGGTATGAATTTTATAGGATTATCCTATTTATTAGTATATATAGGAGCAGTATCTATTTTATTTCTTTTTATATTAATGTTAATTAATGTTAGAGTTTCAGAATTGCAAGGTGAAACTAGCAACAGTTTGCCTTTAGCCAGTATAATAGGTATTTGTTTTTATTTTATTATTTCTAAGAATTTACCAAGTAGTGGTTCTAATATTTTTAACAATGAATCGTTATATAATCTTTTATATTACAAAAATGAAGAAATATCATATGCTACTAGTAATATTTGAGATAATGTATTAACAGAAAATTCGCATATTTCAAGTATAGGTAATGTTATGTATAGTCACTATTTTATTTTACTTATCATAACATCTATTGTTTTACTGCTGGCTATGGTAGGAGCCATAATTATAACTGTAAGTAGTGGTAAAAAGTCATAGTTATTAATTTTCGCTATATAAATTAACTTTTTATGTACTTTTTTTCTAGTATTTTTGTCAGTTTTTTACTTTATTTATTTTTTTTTAATAAAAAAAAACCGAAAAAAAATTTGACAAAATAAATATTTTATAGAAAAATAATATATGTAAACGATAAATGGCCATAGGTTAATGGTAGACCGTTCGTCTTCCAAACGAAGTGTACCGATTCGATTTCGGTTGGCCATAGGGGGGGGGTTAATTGTTAATTGGTAGACGACTTTCTTGTCACGAAAGGAAATGCCGGATCGAGGCCGGCTTAACCCGCACATGTATAAATTACATTATCTAATAAACTTAGACAATTTAAATATTTCTAAAAATATTAATTTAACTAAAAATAATAATTAGCTAATTTATTTTTGAGTTACTGACATATTAACAGTTTAATTATGTCTTTTTTTATATTCTTTGCATGCTTTTTCTGTAATTGTCTATTGCTAAAACATAAAAATAAATAGGAAAAGTAGCCATAGGTAGGGCAAGATATTTGCTAAATATTGTGATTTTTCACTTGGATGTTCGATTCATCTCTTTTCCGCTTTACATAAACCTTTTTTTGGTTTATTATATTTTTTTTTTAGTTTATTTTTTTTCATAAAATGAAAAAAAAACTGAAAAAACAGGTAAGAAAAAAAAAATATAGAATGCAATAAACCAAAATATTTGCTAAAGAGTATAGTTTAATGGGTAAAATAGGAAGCTTCAAACTTCAAATTTTCTGTTCAAGTCAGGATGCTCTTGTATAAATATCTAGCAATAGCTATAACTATATTTTAAATTTGGTTTAATCTTTTAATTAATTTATTTTTTTTGATTTACGAAAAAAAAACACATCTAAAAAAAAATCTAGATATTTATCTAAGTTTTGCAATAATAAATAAATTAGATTTTTTAACTTAACCGGTAAAGTGCATTTTTGATAAGAATGTTATTCAAGTTCAAGTCTTGAAAAAATCATTTGTATAAATTATTTTTTTTATTAATATAACATATTATATTTATTACTATGTGTTAGTTTAAAGGTAAAACGGTCTTCTACGGAAAGATTTAATATGAGTTCAAATCCCATACACATATAGAGATGTTATAACATTTATTATTATAGATTAGTAATATAATTATAAATTGTATATGGCGCTTTAAATATAAATCTATAAAAATTAATAATTATTCGCCCTATGTATATATATATAATAATTACCCAATCTTTATATATATTTTGACTTAAATATTTTTAGCTATGTTTTTTTTATATAAAAACAAAATTTAGATGTAATATTTGTTTGTTATTAGTTGCAAACATTATTTGTAAATAGTTTGTAATTAATAATACAAAAAAAACTGACAGAAAAATATAAAGATAAAAAGGAATTAGCTCAATTGGTAGAGCGATCGTTTTACACACGATAGGTCAAGTGTTCAAGCCACTTATTCCTTACCACAACTTGAATAAAAATTAAATTCTCTTATTATGTGATTTGTCTTTATCATTTTGTTTTTATACTTTTTTTTTTAGATATATTTTTTTTTCGTAAATCAAAAAAAATAAATTAATATAATTTTACTTGAGTTTGATGATGGCTCTGATTGAACGCTATCCAAATGCTTGACACATGCTAATCGTACGGTATTATTTATAGTAATAGATAATGCAGTGGTGTACAGGTGAGTATATATAAATTGAACTGCCTCAGAGTAAGGAACAAATTCCTTATATTTTTCTTATTTGAATTGTAAAAGAATAGGCAAAAAAAGAATAAATATTCGCTTTGAGATGTTATTTTATGCCGAGTAAGTAGTAGTTAAGGTAATGGCTTAACTAGCTTAAGCTCGTAGTCGAAACTGAGAGGTTTATCGACCACATTGGGTCTGAAAAAACCCCAATACGCATCGTACAGCAGTGAGGAATCTTGGTCAATAGTCTAACGACTGAACCAGCAACTTGGAAGAATGTGAGTTAATTTATATTAACTCGGATAATAATTTTTATAAAATTCTAGATAGAATAATGATTTATGACAATTTACTATCTATAAGGTCTTGACCAAATCTTGTGCCAGCAGTCGCGGTAATACAAGGGAGACTAGTGTTATTCATCTTTATTAGGTTTAAAGGGTACCTAGACGGTTTTGAAATATATATGTGTTTCTATAAAACTAGAGTTTGGCGTAAGAGGAATATATAAGAACTAGTGGAGTAAAGTTAATATGTGATAATACTTCTAGGACTGGTAATAGTGAAAACAATCCTCTATTAAAAACTGACGTTGAGGGACGAAGGCTAGGGTAACGAATAGGATTAGATACCCTAGTAGTCCTAGCAGAAAATTATGAGTGCCATAAATAACGAAATCTTTTAAGTTTGAAAAAGGAATTTTATTTTATAAAAATTTTCTTTGTTTAACATTTAAAAAGCTATTTATAAATGAAAGTGTAAGCATTCCACCTCAAGAGTAATTTGGCAACATTGAAACTGAAATCATTAGACCGTTTCTGAAACCAGTAGTGAAGTATGTTATTTAAATCGATAATCCTCGAAAAACCTTACCACAACTTGAATAAAAATTAGATTTAATTTTTACAAGCGTTGCACGGCTGTCTCCAGTTAATGTCGTGAGAATTGGTTAGATCCTCAAAATTAACGTAAACCCTTTCTTTATTTTTTAGATAAAGAAGTTCGTCACTAGATTGAATATTGATAAAAGGGACTAAGACAAGTCATCATGACCTAAACTCAGTTGTGGGCTATAGACGTGCCACATATGCCTAAACAAAAGGATGCGAAATTGCGAAATAGAGCTAATCCCCAAAAGAGGAAAAACATGAATTGTAGTCTGTAACTCGACTACATGAAAAAGGAATTACTAGTAATCGTGAATCACCATGTCACGGTGAAGTTAATCTCAGATAGGTACTAACCACTCGTCAGGCACTGAAAGAAGTATGTGCAATAAGTTTGGTTTTTGTTAGATTTTCTTATTACCTTATCTAGTATTAGTTATTGATAATAATAGTTTAGCAGATAATCTTCGTATGCGTGACTTTAATTGGTGTTAAGTCGAAATACGGTTCGTGTAGTGGAAATTGCACGGGACTAATTAATTTTAACAATAACCTCCTATATCTAGCCTATTTTTAGCTTAATTGGTAAAGCATTAGATATTAAATATCTAGATACAAGTTCGATTCTTGTAAAAGGCTTTAAACAAGATCATTATTAATTTTTTTAAATAAATCTTCTAAATTAACTTTTTTCTTTTTGTTAGTTTTTTTTCTAAAAAAAAACTAACTAATTATCTAAGTTAATAAGATAATTTATTTTTTTTTTTTACTTTTTTGTGAGTTTTATTATTTATGCAGTTTGTCTCTTTAACATGGATTTTTATTTATTTTCATACTTTTTCGTTTACTTTTTTTAACCTGTAATTTTTTTAAGAAAAAAAAACAAACCAAAAAAAATATAAAAAAAAATAAAAAAAGGAAGGTTCCGTTTGTTGGTATGACGGGTTAAGCTGTAAACTTAATAGCAAGTGCTGTCGAAGGTTCAATTCCTTTTCTTCCTAATTTTCTAGTTTTTTTTCTTAAAAAAAAGAGATATAAAAAAAGAATTTTTTTTACATATCAGATTAGGAAAGATGCTTTATAAAAAGTGCTGTGTGTATTTTGTTAAGCTAAAAAGAAAAAAGTTTGTTGTAAAAAAACCTAAGCTCTTATAGCTCAATGGTAGAGCGAGATACTGTTAATATTTAGGTTGAATGTTCGATTCATTCTAAGGGCTCTTTATTTAATAAAAAAAACTAATCTTTTAGATTAAAAGTAAAAAAATTAGGCTAAAAATATGTCTTGTTTAAAATACGCAATATCTAGATAAAGCTAGCTAGGTTTTTCGGCTATCTACACTTGTCTAATGAGAAGAAGCCTCATTAGCTTAATGGTAGAGCAAGATACTTCTAATATTTTGATATAAGTTCAATTCTTATATGAGGTTTAAAATGAAAATTAGCTTTTGCTTGCTTTATTAAGTAATAAAAACCTCTCTATAATTTAATAGATATTTGCTTTTTTATTTAATTTAGTAGATATTGTATTAGTTTCTCTTTAATTTATGTTTGTCTGATTAAAGTTTTAGTTTTAAAAAATTTGTTTTCTAATTTAATTTTTATTTACGGATTAGGACCGGGTTGGTTAGGTGCCTCATTTGGGTTGAGGAATAGTTATGTTCGAATCATAATAATCCGAACCGTTTTCTCTAGATTTAAACATCTACGATATATTTACTGTACTTGGTAAATAAAAAAAATAAGTATCAAATTTGCATTAGCAAATAATGCGTGTTAGATTACATTACATTATATATATATAGAACAAAGTAAAATGTCAAGTTTAACCTTTTTTTTCTTTTTTATACCTTTATTAGCTATGATATTGTTAGCGGTTAATCTAATACTTAGTCCGCACAATCCAGATCAAGAAAAAAAAACTCCTTTTGAATGTGGTTATCATTCGTTTTTAGGTCAAAACAGAAGCCAATTTAATATTTCATTTTTTATTTTTGGTTTACTATTCTTATTATTCGATTTGGAAATATTATTAGTTTACCCTTATTCAGTAAGTTCATATAACAATGATATATATGGTCTAGTTATAATGTTAATTTTCTTTATCATATTAACACTAGGTTTTATATTTGAAATTGGTAAAAATGCTTTAGTTATTGTATCAGATCAAAAGATATAAGTTTTTGTTTAAAGTATCATTTGCTAACTTAAGAGGTATTTGTAGCTGGGGCTACATGGTGACTGCAAATCTCTTAGAGAGAAGTTCGATTCTTCTATACCTCTTTTTATATATATATATATAAATAATTAATTTAAAAGCTAAAAAATTTTTGTTTTTTAAAGTATAAAAAACTTTTATAAATAAGTTAGAAATTAAATAAGATAAATATATTATGCAGAGTGACAAATAACATTAATTTAATATCTAATAAGTATTTATTCTAATATATTATATATAATAAAAGAATCTAATTTATTGCATAGAAAAATAAAGAGAATTGGCTGAGCGGTTTAAAGCGGTAAGCTTGAAACTTATTTGGTTAAAACAACCACATCCGTTCGAATCGGATATTCTCTGCAGGAGCTAATTATAAATTTTATTTAATTTTTAACGTTATTTGACTAGATATATTTCGTATTTTTTGTATTTGTCTATTTTTCAGTTTTTTTATTAAAAAAAATAGAAAAAAAAATAGGTAAGAAAAAAATAGAAAAAAAAAAAATATAGAAAGTAAAAAAATATTGAAAAAAGTATAAGAAAAGTACTTTAGCTAGTTAAAATATACGTCAGTATTTGTTCCTACTATTAGATCCATTTAAATATAGCACTATGAAAAAAAAATAAATATAAAAATATGTCAAACAGTATAAGAAGTGTTTTCCAAGCTCATCCGTTTCATTTAGTTTCTCCTTCTCCTTGACCTTTATTTAGTTCACTTAGTCTACTAGCCACTACTACTACAGGGGTGATGTCTATGCATGGTTTCAACATGGCTAGCTATTTTTTCTTTACAAGTTTAATTTCTGTAGTATACACTATGGCTTTATGATTTAGAGATATAATATCTGAAGGTACTTATTTAGGTAATCATACACTGGCAGTTCAAAGAGGTCTTAACATGGGTGTAGGTTTATTTATTGTGTCAGAAGCTTTATTTTTTTTAGCTATTTTCTGAACATTTTTCCATAGCGCATTATCACCTAATGTTGAACTTGGAGCAGAGTGACCTCCTATGGGAATACAGGCAATAAACCCTTTTGAATTACCTTTATTAAATACAGTTATTTTACTATCATCAGGTGTAACAGTAACATATGCACATCATTCTATTATACAAGGAAATAGAAGTGCATCTTTATATGGTTTATTATATACTTTAATTTTAGCCGTAGTCTTTACAATTTTACAAGGTGTAGAATATTCTGTTTCTTCATTTACTTTAAGTGACGGAGTATTTGGTTCTTGTTTCTATTTTGGAACTGGTTTCCATGGATTACATGTTATAATAGGAACAATTTTCCTAGGTGTAGGGTTCTGACGTTTATTAGCATATCACCTAACAGAAAATCACCATTTAGGTCTAGAAGCTGGTATTTTATACTGACATTTTGTAGACGTAGTATGATTATTCTTGTATGTTACAATCTATTACTGAGGATCTTAATTATCTAGTTCTTTTTATATTTAATCTATTTAGTTTAAAAATATATATATATATTTAATCCATATTTCCAATAAATTTTAATACACATAAGACAATTATGATTTATATATATTTTTGTCTTTATATATTCTTTTTTATTAAAAAAAAAACTGAAAGATATGTTTAAAAATTAATTTATTTTTTTTATTAATAATACAGAAGTTTAATTTAATAAATTCTCATTAAATGAATCCAATATAGGATTCAAACTAAGTACATGGCATGAATATACAGAGATACAAATTATGTTAACTTTAGGAAAATCTAATGCTTAATAAAAACATGTGTTAAATATATATATATATACATATATATGTGTATAATATAAATACTATAGCTAGAGCTATAATAAGATAAGAAGAAAATATATAAATATTAGAAGCAAAATCTGCACAACACGATATAAGGCATAAAACCAAATTATGACAAAGGTAAAAGCGATTAGGCTATCATATATTTAGCGAGCAATAACATAACATGTTAAGCTTTTTTTAGTATCATAACATATTACAGAAACCAGGTTAATTGTATCTTGCCCCATATTTATCTTGTATTTATTACTATCTATATTGGATACTAACATATAATAAACTTATAAATTTTTTTAATGTAAATAATAATAAACATAACTCTTAGTGAACAGTATAATATATATTAACAGTCCTTTAGACCAATTCGAAATTAGAGACTTAATCAGTCTAAACGCTCCTATCTTTTTAGATTTCCATTTATCAATTGCAAACATAACTTTATATTTAACAATTAGTTTTATATTAGTTTTATCAGCTATGTTATATAGTGATAATTCTAATTTATTAGTATCAAACACATGATCTTTAACTAGAGAATCTATCTATGCAACAATACACAGCATAGTAGTAAATCAAATTAATAAAAAAAAAGGACAAGTGTATTTTCCGTTTATCTTTAGTTTATTTATGTTTATCTTAGTAAATAACTTAATTGGTATGATACCGTACAGTTTTGCTTCTACAAGCCATTTTATTTTAACATTCGCCTTAAGTTTTACTATAGTTTTAGGTGCAACAATATAGGTTTTAAAGAACACGGACTAAAATTCTTCTCATTATTTGTACCAGCAGGTTGTCCATTAGGATTATTACCCTTATTAGTTATAATAGAATTTATTTCATATTTAGCTAGAAATGTTTCATTAGGGTTAAGATTAGCTGCAAATATTTTAAGTGGTCATATGCTTTTAAATATCTTAAGTGGTTTCACATATAACATTATGAATACAGGTATAATCTTCTTTTTTGTAGCACTATTACCATTAGCCTTTATAATAGCCTTTTCAGGATTAGAATTAGCAATTGCATTATCCAAGCACAAGTTTTTGTAGTTTTATCTAGTAGTTATATAAAAGACGCGTTAGATTTACATTAATTTGCAATAATTTCCAAAACCAAGCGTTTTTTGCTATAAATTTATTAGCAGTTTTTCGTATTATATTATAAAAAAAAAACAATACTATAAGGAATATTAGATAGTTATAGATAAACTATTTTTAACTTTTAGATTAAGTTATCTGTATGTCAAGCCAAATTAAGTCAATTAATCCCAATTAACCTTATTAAATACCCTATTAACTTTGCTAAATCCCCTGTTAACATTGCTAAATCCCCCAATTAAATTTATTAAATTTCCAATTAACATTGTTAACTAGCCCCTTAACATTGTTAATTTCTCAACCATCCCAGCTAAAGCCAAATTAACCTTGTTAACTAGCCCCTTAACATTGTTAAATCCCCAAATTAACCTAGTTAACTAGCCCCCTTAACTCTGTTAATACCCTACTCCCCCCCCCACTCTTAACCCTTTTAAATTCCAAATAAAGGATCGTAATATAAAAAATATTAACAAATTTTAATTTTATAGACATGCAATATACATATATACATGAACAAAAAGTAATATTTATTCCAAAAAGATGTTTTTCATCTAGTTCTATATTATTTGTTGATAGTTCTGAAACACCTAAAGAAAGAGCTAAACAACTAATGACCAATTACAAATATCAAACTCTTGATAAGCCTTTATTACCCTTAGACCAGGAAACAAGGAATTTGGATCTCGCTGGAAAAAGAGAGAAAATTGCACAGATTAACAGAAGAATTAGGTAATAATAGCATAGAAAGAGAGAACATGCTGATAACACTGGATGAAAAAAGAAACAACAATAGCCATTGTCCGGATATTGATGAAATCGAAAAGAGAATTGAAGCTCTAGAGGCAGAAATACTTAGCCACAAAGAAATTATTAAAAGTTTAGATATATTAACTACAGAGGAAATGAGAGAGAAATTACATGCGAAGAAAACCGAGGACGAATTTTCTGAAATTTCACCTGATACTCAAAAAGGTAAAAGGAAAAGAGATGATGATGATGACGACGAGCCGAAAGGTGGAGGACCAAGCATGTCTTCTTCAAATTTATCTGACTTACCGGATAATATTAGCGATAACAATAACACAGCAAGTCAAACTAGGTTTGCCTTATTATCTAGTGATTCGTACATTTCTAATATAATTTTATATTTTTATTCTTTTCTAGTTAATGTTTTGGATATTACTATTGAATTTTGAAATTATTTTTATTTATAATTATTCTGTTTTTTTTCTATTTTTCAGTTTTTTTTTATTAAAAAAAATAGAAAAAAAACTGATAAAAAAATATATAAATTCTTGAAAAACCAAAAAAACTAGATATATATTAAATTTCTAACTTAAAATATAGAAATACCTATATCTTTTTTATACAAGTATATTTTTTTTTTACATGTATACTTTTCTTGTATGACATGTTTTTATTTCCATGTCGTTTTTTTTTTGAGGTTTTTTTTCTATTTTTTTCTGAAGAAAAAAACCTCAAACAATTTATTTAATTTATACGATTTTGATAGGATATACAGAAGAAAACTAAAAATTTTAATTGTTCATAATGTTATATACATCTACCGTTATTTCTGTGTTAGAAGTTGTACTTTTAACCGTACCAGCATTACTAGCTGTAGCATATATTACTGTTGCAGAAAGAAAAACAATGGCTAGTATGCAGAGAAGATTAGGACCTAATATAGTAGGTTATTATGGTTTATTACAGGCATTTGCAGATGCTCTTAAATTATTATTAAAAGAGTATGTTTCGCCAAGTCAAGCTAACATAATCTTATTTTTTATTGGACCTATTATAACATTAATCTTTTCTTTATTAGGATATGGAGTTATTCCTTATGCTCCAGGATTAGCCGTGTCTGATCTAAATTTAGGTATATTATATTTATTAGCTGTATCTTCTTTAGCTACATATGGAATATTATTAGCTGGTTGATCTGCTAATTCTAAATATGCATTTCTAGGTTCACTAAGAAGTACAGCTCAACTGATAAGTTACGAGTTAATCTTAAGTTCAGCCATACTAATATTAATTTTTTTAAGTGGTAGTTTAAATTTAACAGTTATAATACAAGCACAAAAATCTATTTGATTTATTTTTCCGCTATTTCCAATTTTTTTAATTTTTTTCATCGGTGCTATTGCAGAAACTAACAGAGCTCCTTTCGATTTAGCAGAAGCAGAATCAGAACTGGTTAGTGGTTTCATGACTGAGCACGCTGCAGTTATATTTGTATTCTTCTTTTTAGCTGAGTATGCTAGTATTGTACTTATTTGTACTCTTACAAGTATACTGTTTTTAGGAGGATATTTAATTAATATAATGCCTGTTCTATATCTGATATTTGTTTTTGATATAGTAATATATATATTAGGAGTAATCCTAGAAACTTTCGTTAATTTATTTACTTTCATAGTCTTAGATTCAACAAAAAATATTTTTGTTGAAAATGTATGAGATTATGTATTGTTTAGTTACAAATATTATATGTATGATTTAGCAATGGACTCAGACATTGTTAGCTACGGTTTTGATGGTCTTATTTCTGGTATAATATTAGGATTTAAAGCCTGTTTAATGATTTTCGTTTTCATTTGAGTAAGAGCTAGTTTTCCTAGAATACGTTTCGATCAATTAATGCTATTGTGTTGAATTCATTTATTACCATTAGTAATTGCTTTTGTAGTATTAGTTCCTTGTATTTTATATAGTTTTGAAATAATACCTAGCAATATTTTAATTATATAACTTTTATATATAATTTCTTATATTTTTGATTATAATTTTTTTATGATTACATTAATTATCTAGCTTTCAAATATTTATCTAATTTTTAATACATTATATAGTTTATTTAAGTTACTTTAATATTCCATTGGTAATTTATTATATTTAATGTTTTCAAAAAAAAAAAACCAGAAAAACCAAAAAAAAAAACAAAAAAAGTTTTATAATAAAATATATTTGTGGTTAAATATGTTGTAGACTAATCGGTAAGTCATAAATTTTTGGTATTTACAGATGAGTGTTCAAATCACTCCAACATAAGCTAATTGTATTAGTCGTAATAGCTGTGTAATTAACGTACGTCAATTGTATTAGTCGTAATAGCTGTGTAATTAACGTATGTCAATTGTATTAGTTATGTTAACTGTGCAATTAGCAAACCTAGATTAATTTTATTATAAAGAATATATATATACATATATATATTCCTTGTTTTTTAAGATATCTATGTTTAGTTTATTATATTAGTTTAGTTTATTAATCTCCATGAAAAAATAGCATATTTAATCTAATCTATTTAGATGTAGATATCGCTGTGTAAAATGCATTTAAGTATATTTTTATTCGACAAATAAACCTTTTATTTTCTCCCCTCCAATCTTTTAACTTAGAATAAAAAATATCGCGGAAGTTGATTTAAAAATTTTATAAAAATATGTCTTTATCAATTATTTTATTTTTGATAGGTATTTTAGGATTTGTTCTTAATAGAAAAAATGTTATTTTGATGTTAATCTCAATAGAAATAATGTTATTAGCTATAACTTTTTTAATATTAGTTAACTCATATAATTTTGATGATATTATAGGACAAGTATATGCTATTTACATAATATCTATAGCAGGAGCAGAATCCGCAATAGGTTTAGGAATATTAGTAGCATATTATAGATTAAGAGGAAGTATAACAATAGAAATTCAATAATGTACTTAACTTTAATAATTTTACCATTACTAGGTTCAATAGTTGCAGGACTACTAGGTAGAGTAGTCGGAAGCAGAGGTGCTCAGATAATAACAAGTAGCTTTATAGTACTAACTACAGTTATAGCTATAAATATATTTTTAGAAGTAGGTTTTAATAATACAACAGTATCCTTATATTTATTCAGATGAATAGACCTAGAGTCTTTAAATGTATCTTGAGGTTTTAATTTTGATTCATTAACTGTATCAATGCTTATACCAGTTTTAATTGTGTCTTCATTAGTTCATATTTACTCAATAGGTTATATGGCTCATGATCCTCATATTCAAAGATTTTTCAGTTATCTAAGCTTATTTACATTTATGATGATTATATTAGTAACAGCTAATAACTTATTACTTATGTTTGTAGGTTGAGAAGGAGTTGGTGTGTGTTCCTATTTATTAGTAAGCTTTTGATTTACTAGAATAGCAGCAAATCAAAGCTCTTTATCTGCTTTCTTAACAAATAGAGTAGGTGATTGTTTTTTAACTATAGGTATGTTTATTATCCTATGAACAATGGGTAATATAGATTATCAAACAATATTCTCATTATCTCCATATATAAATGAAAACATTATAACACTTATAGGAATTTGTTTATTAATAGGAGCTATGGCCAAAAGTTCCCAAGTAGGTTTACATGTTTGATTACCTATGGCGATGGAGGGTCCTACTCCAGTAAGTGCATTAATTCATGCAGCTACAATGGTTACTGCAGGAGTTTACTTATTAATGCGTTCATCTCCACTAATAGAATACAGTTCAACTGTATTGCTTTTATGTTTATGAATTGGAGCTATAACTACTGTGTTCAGTTCTTTAATAGGATTATTTCAACAAGATATAAAAAAAGTGATAGCTTATTCTACAATGAGTCAGTTAGGAATGATGGTAATAGCGGTAGGTTTATCTTCATATAATCTAGCTTTATTTCACTTAATTAATCACGCATTTTATAAAGGACTTTTATTCTTAGCTGCAGGATCTGTAATTCATGCAGTAGCGGATAATCAAGATTTTAGAAAATATGGGGGTTTAAGAGCCTTTTTACCTTTAACTTATTCAGTTATGCTAATAGCTAGCCTTAGTTTAGTAGCCTTTCCTTTCATGACAGGATTCTATTCTAAAGATTTTATATTAGAATCTGCATACGGTCAATTCTATTTTTCTAGTAATGTTGTTTATTATATAGCAACTATCGGTGCTATCTTTACAACATTAACATTTTTAACGAATCCTAATGGTTCTTTATCTGATTATAGAATAGCTCATGAAGGTGATATAATTTATGAGTTTACCTTTAATTATATTAGCAATCTTTTCTTATTTTTTCGGATATATAACTAAAGATATGTTTTATTGGAATGGCTACTGGATTCTTTATCGATAATAGTTTATTTATACACCCTAATCATGAATTAATTATCGATACTGAAATTTGCCGTACCTGTATTTTTTAAATTATTGCCTTTTTTTAACACTATCTTATTTACAATTATAGCTATAATTAGTTCAGAGTTTTTCCCTAATAGTTTAATTAAATTCAAATTTTCTAGAATTGGTTACAATATATTTAGCTTTTTCAATCAACGTTTCCTAATAGAACTTTTTCTATAATAGATATATAACTAATGTAGTTTTACATTTAGGAAGGTCAAACTACAAAAGTATTAGATAAAGGAACAGTTGAATATTTAGGACCATATGGTTTAAGTTTAATGCTAACTAACTTAAGTAGCTTCATAGGTAAATTAGATTCAGGAGTTATAACTAGTTATGCTTTATACATATTATCAGGTTTAATTTTCTACATGTTCGTTAATTACGCAAATATCTTTGCAAATGACCAAATCGTTATTTTATTATTTGCTTTATTCATTTTATTATATTTAACTAATTATAACTTTGTAAAAAAGTTATATAGGAGCAGTAGTATTACAGCCCGCGAGTGATAAACAAGTATACTTAAAAAATCTGAAGTTCTTCTAGCGTTACCAATACTTGCAGGCTTAGGAGAATCTAATTTAGAACACTTTATTACTCTAGAACACGGTATATATTTTGTTTTAATTTTAATTTACATGTCTGCGTATTTATTGCCCTATTTTATAATATTTAAACAATATCCCTTTTATGTTTAAAATTTCTTCCTATTGAGATTTATTTTTTTTTAATGTTTTTCGCATTTCTATATTTTATTTAGAGATATACTCAGGTTTGCATGTAATTGACACATCTTTAATATTATTAAGTGAGCAAGCTAATAGTGATGCTGCGGGTACAAGCGGCTCTGCTGGTGGCCGGCGGATCACCTAGTGCTTCTTCTAGTCCTAGTGCTCCCTCTAATCCTAGCGCTCCTTCCAATCCTAGCGCTCCCTCTAATCCTAGCGATCCCTCTAATCCCAGCGGTTCTTCTAACAATAATTCTAATCCGAGTGACTCTAACAGTCAAAATGCTACAATGATGTTTTACCAATTCCAGGATCTGGAAGTTGAGGCTATAGGGGATTGAATTATAATGGTGCTAAGGATATAGCTACACATTATGGTGCTTTTGGTCTAGCCCCTTCAAAAGTTGACGGGACTCCTCATGATCTTAATTCTTATAATTATAATAGATAGAATGATATAGAACTCCTAGTGAAATTGACACAGTACTTCATCAACGTAGAGGGTATTCTTCGGGTGACGGTCGTTATCTTACTGATTTACTTACACAAAAAGGACATATAATTTGTAGACCATATCCACTTGATGAAAATGGAAATATAAAACCAAGTCAAATAGGTACTTGTCCTACGCAATAATATATTGTAAATTCTAGCTAATCTATTTAATTTATCTTTTTTTTTACATAATAATATTATTCTACTAGTATTCAACAAAAGATTAATATAACTTGTTTTTTCATGAAAAAAAAAAACAACGAAAAACTACGAGAAAACAACGAAAAAATATAATTTATCTTAAAAATTATATTGATTATTGCTATTAAAAAAAAAAACAATAAAACAAGAAAAGCAGAGAATAATTTTTACCTTTCGATTACCTAAGGGTAACTGCAATATAAAAATATCTAATTATCTTAATAAAACTCAAAACTTATAAAATGCTAGTTCTTTCAACAATTATCTTATTAATCTCTAATGCTCTTACAACAAGACGTGAAATGACAATTCTTCTTTCCAGATCAGTTTATGTATTTATCTATGGTTTTTCCCTATTTTAATCTATGCAAATAGTTCATTTAAACTATTAGAAAATGGTATTTCTTTATATTCCGGTTTATTTTTCGTAAAGCCATATATTTCCTTATTTACCCTATTTATATTTTTACTTACATGTTTAATCTTAGGTTTAACTTCTTTTTATCCTCGTAAAAAATGACAGGAAAACTTTAAACTTTTTAACTTCAACTTATCAACTAGCAACAATATACCAAGCAATAATAGCATTGCAATAAACAATGATCCTATAAATAATAAAAATTTAGAACAATACAAATTGCTAGAATATTCATTATTGATATTATTTGTATTAAATGGTGCGTCTCTACTAATGTCAAGTAATGATTTAATATCAATTTTCTTATGTTTAGAAATACAAAGTTATGGTCTTTATCTATTATGTGCAGTATACAGAGACTCTGAGCTATCTAGTAAAGCAGCTTTAACTTATTTTTTTACTGGGAGGATTATCTTCTTGTATTATATTACTAGGTCAAAGTTTAATTTACATAAATACTGGTACTACTAATTTAGATGGATTATACATTATAAGTAATATTTCGGAACAAATAACTAATACTTTAAGTACAAATAGTAACATATAAATCAATATCAATATTATATACAAACTTCTTTAGTTATATTTTCTGTAGGTTTTTTATTTAAAATAAGTTCTGCTCCATTTCATAATTGAAGCCCTGACGTATATGACCAAATACCGACTTTAGTTACAACATTTGTAGCAATAATCGCAAAAATATTCTATATTAATAATGTTATTGGAATTAGTTTGTTACACTAGTTCATGATCTGATAATGTTAATATTTCTTGAAAAAATAGTCTACTATTAAGTGCCTTGTTATCTTTAGTTATCGGATCCGTGTTAGGTTTTAACACAATCTAGAATTAAAAGACTATATGCATATAGTACTATTAGTCACTTAGGTTTTATCTTGTTATCCATATCTATTATAAGTGTTGAATCAACTATGGCATTTTTCTTCTATATTGTGCAATATTCTATAACTAATCTAAATGCATTTTTAATTTTAATAGCTATTGGTTACTCTTTATTTGTATATAGTACTAAACAGGATAAAGATAGTAAAGATATAAATAGCTATGTAAAGCCAAATGCGATTGAAAATGAGCAAATGCAAGAGTGAGAAAAAAATAGAAATTACAGGTCTAGTGCAATATATTAGTGACTTACTAACTACTATAAAATAAATACATATTTAGCCTTAAGTTTAGCATTAACTCTTTTCTCATTTTTAGGTGTGCCTCCTTTAATAGGATTCTTTGGAAAACAAATGGTTTTAAGTGCAGCTTTAGATAGAGGATATTATTTATGGTACTAATCGCAATTTTAACAAGTGTAATTAGTGCTGTTTACTATCTAATTATAATTAAAGTTATTTTCTTTGGAAACGAAAAAAATTCTTTATTAAGCTATGCAAATTCTAAAAAAGAACTTATAGAATCTATGAAAGATACAAATGCAAGCGCTAATAGCTCACAATATATTTATTTGATATGACTAAAGTAAAATTAAATAGTTTTTTACAAACGCAATATCTTTAATAAACTTAATAATACTAGACTTTGTATTTTTTTCAAAATCAAAAATAAAGTTTATTCCTAATTTTATCTCTCTATCAAATACAATAATTAATCTAATTACTAATAATTTTTAAATTATTTTTTTTTTTGTATATTTTTTATATATATATTTTATTTTTCTATTTTTTTTATAAATCTTTTTGTAATTTTTTTTTTACAGATTTTTTTACATGTTTATTTTTTTTCAGGTTTTTTCTGAAGAAAAAAATAGAAAAAAAAACTGAAAAAAATAGATGAAAAACTAACAAAAAAATCAAAAAAAGCTGACAAATAAACCAAAAAAACTGACAAAAAACAAAAAAGTAAAATAGATAAACGTATATATATGTGTATATACGTATATACTAAGCAACAAAAATAAGATAAAAAATATTTTTTATTGCGGCGAAAATCGCCTTTTAAACTTACTGCGAATATAAGCATTAATTATAATAATAAATCTGTTAATTAAAAATATAAGGATTTATCCGCAAATTTAAACATATTATTTAAGTAAGTAGTTCTATAAACGAGCAAACTTTTTGCAAGCTTTCAACTTTAAAAGGTAAAAGGGTGGGGGTATAGGGTTAATAAGGGTAAATATGTTCACAAGGGCAATTAAAAATATACTGTTTCGTTTAGTGGCAAGTTGGGAGAGGCCATTAAAACTAAACAGTAGTATAACACTTTGAAGAGAAAGATGATTTCTATCTAGTAACGCAAAAGATATAGGAACTTTATATCTTATGTTTGCTTTATTTTTCAGGGCTAATTGGGACAGCATTTTCTGTATTAATACGTTTAGAATTATCTGGACCAGGGGTGCAATATGTTTCAGATAATCAACTATATAATAGTATTGTTACAGCTCCATGCTATAGTTATGATATTTTTCATGGTTATGCCTGCATTGATAGGAGGTTTTGGTAATTTTCTATTACCTTTAATGGTAGGAGGGCCAGATATGGGCTTTTCCTAGATTAAACAATATCTCGTTCTGATTACTACCTCCAAGTTTATTATTATTTATTTTTGCAAATAGTATTGAAAACGGAGTGGGAACAGGGATGAACATTATATCCTCCATTAATCAGGAATCCAAAGTCATAGTGGACCTAGTGTAGATTTAGCTATTTTCGGTTTACATTTATCCGGAGTTAGTAGTCTATTAGGTGCTATAAACTTTATTACAACAATCTTAAATATGAGAAGTCCTGGTATAAGATTACATAAATTAGCATTATTTGGTTGAGCAGTTTTAGTTACAGCTGTTTTACTTTTACTATCTTTACCTGTACTTGCAGGTGCCATTACTATGGTTTTAACAGATAGAAATTTCAATACTTCATTTTTTGAAGTAGCTGGTGGTGGTGATCCTATTTTATACCAACATCTATTCTGATTTTTTGGACATCCAGAAGTTTATATTTTAATTATACCGGCTTTTGGTATAGTTAGTACTACAATCTCTGCAGCTTCAAATAAAAGTATATTTGGTTATTTAGGTATGGTTTATGCTATGATGTCTATTGGAGTTTTAGGTTTCGTTGTTTGAAGTCACCACATGTATACAGTTGGTTTAGATGTAGATACAAGAGCTTACTTACTGCTGCGACATTAATTATAGCAGTTCCTACAGGAATTAAAATCTTTTCATGATTAGCTACATGTTACGGTGGATCATTACACATGACACCATTTATGCTATTTGCATTAGGTTTTGTATTCATGTTTACTATAGGAGGATTAAGTGGAGTTGTTTTAGCAAACGCTTCAATAGATATAGCATTCCACGATACATATTATGTGGTGGCTCATTTCCATTATGTATAAGTATGGGAGCAGTGTTTGGTATATTTAGTGCCTGATACTTTTGAATTCCAAAAATATTAGGATTAAATTACGATATCTTGCTAAGTAAAGTTCATTTCTGAATCTTTTTCGTTGGAGTAAATTAACTTTCTTCCCTCAACATTTCTTAGGATTACAAGGAATGCCTAGAAGAATAAGTGATTATCCTGACGCTTTTGCAGGTTGAAACTTAATTAGTAGTATAGGATCAATAGTATCAGTATTAGCTACTGTTTTATTTTTACACATAGTGTATAAACAACTTGTAGGAGGAGAGGCAATAAGCAGATATCCTTGATTTGTACCTCAATTCTTTTTTGACTACTTACAAATATTAATAAATAGATCATATAATAGTTTAGAATGATGTTTAAATAGCCCACCTAAACCTCATGCTTTTGTAAGTTTACCTCTTACATCAGGTTTAACATTTGCTTTTTTATCTAGTTCCTTAATTTTTCACCAATGTGATGCTCCTAGACCTTGAGGTTTATATTTTCAAGATAGTGCAAGCCCACAAATGGAAGCCTTAGTTGAATTACATAACAATATAATGTTTTATCTATTTTGCTATATTGTTTTCTGTTTCTTGAATACTTCTATCTATAATAAGAAACTATGAAGCCTAAAAAAATCGCAAATAAGTAATAAATATTTAAACCACGGTACATTAATCGAACTAATTTGAACAATTAGTCCCGCTTTAATATTAATATTAATTGCCTTTCCTAGTTTCAAATTATTATATTTAATGGACGAAGTAACAGATCCTAATCTAACTTTATCTGTAGAAGGACATCAATGATACTGAAGCTACCAATATGCAGATTTTATTAATGATGATGAAGAATTTATAGAATATGATTCATATTTAGTACCAGAATCTGACTTAGAGGCAGGAAATTTAAGAATGTTAGAAGTTGATAATAAGGTTATCTTACCAGAATTAACTCATACTAGATTTATGGTTAGTGCTGCAGATGTTATACATTCATTCGCTTTGTCCTTCACTAGCAATTAAATGTGATGCATATCCTGGAAGATTAAACCAAATGTCTGTGCACATAAATAGAGAAGGTACTTTCTATGGCCAATGTTCAGAAATATGTGGAGTATTACATAGTTCAATGCCTATTGCTATTGAATCAGTATCTCTTGAAAAATTCTTATTATGATTAAGAAGCCAGTAAATGCTAAGCTAGCTTATTTTAACTTATTTTTCAAGTTAAAATAAAATTGTATTTTTTTTTTGTATATTTTTTTTTTATATTTATAAAAAAAAACTGACAAAAAACCAAAAAAAACTGAATAAAAAAAAAATTGAAAACATGTTTTTTTATGAAATATATATTATACATATTATTGTTTTTTCTGTTTGCTTTATATAGAATATCGTTTTCTTTTGCTTGCTATATACATACTATCAGCTATTTAGTAAGTGTATTCATTAGAAAAAAATTAATTAATACAAAAAAATAAAAAAATAAAAAAAATATATAAAAGCTTATCTAAGATATTGGAGATAAATTAAAGAAACTAAAAAGATATTATTTCAACATGCTACTGTCACTATTGCTTATTATTACCTTTAGTGTTTGCCTTTATCATAGCCCGGATCTAACACAAAAAGCCGTCAAGGATTCCTATAAATTAACTGATTATAAAGGACTAGCTCTTTTGGCACCTGTGTTAAATCTAATAATCGCGCAGATTATTTTTTATTCTTATTTGACTTTTCTAGTAATCAATATCAATTTGTACAAGAATCGTATGAATTAGGTTGATTTAACTTGTATCTAGGTCTAGATGGTTTATCTATTTATTTTGTATTATTAACTGCAATAATAATGCCCATCGCAATCTTATCTAACTGATATCAGTATATACAAATGAAAAATGATATTTAATTATTATGTGGATTTTGGAAGCATTGTTATTAGCTGTTTTCATGGTTTTAGATATTTTCATGTTTTATATTTTTTTTTGAAAGTATACTTCCTCCATTATTTCTACTAATAGGTATGTTCGGTTCTAGTAATAAAGTTTAGAGCGAGTTTTTATTTATTCTTATATACATTACTAGGTTCTTTATTTTTATTGCTTTCAATTTTATCTATTCATTCTATAACAGGTTAACACAGATTTTGATGCACTATTCAAAAATAATTTAAATTTTAACAGTCAACTATTCTTATTTTACGGAATATTTATCGCTTTCGCAGTTAAAACACCTGTAATTTTCTTAAATACATGACTTTTAAAAGCTCACGTAGAATCACCTTTAGGTGGTAGTATAGTATTGGCAGGTATAGTCTTGAAAACTTAGCTTATATGGAGTTCTAAGACTTATCCTTCCTATATTACCTAAAGCTTCTCTATGATATACATACATAGTATTTGTAATAGGTGTGATTACAATAATCTATGCAAGTATAAGTACAATTAGAACTATAGATATTAAAGAATTAATAGCTTATAGTTCTGTTTGTCATTGCAGCAGTATATCTTTTAGGAGTATTTAGTAATACTATACAAGGAATAGAAGGGGGTATTTCTTTAGGTTTAGCTCACGGTTTTGTATCTTCTGGGTTATTCATATGTGCAGGAGGAATATTATACGATAGATTTCACACAAGACTAATAACTATGTATAGAGGTATAGTACAAGCTATGCCTATCTTTTCAATTTTATTTTTTGTACTTTGTTTAGCTATGCAGGTACTCCTTTATCATTTAATTTCATCGGTGAATTTTTAAGTTTATATGGTATATTTGAGAGATTACCTTTACTAGGAGCCTTAGCTAGTTCTTCTATTGGTATTCTCTGCTGCTTACACTATATATATGTTCAACAGAATAGCTTTTGGTGGTAGATTTAGTCCTTATTTATCTTACAATTGATCTATGACTAGCGATCTAGTATTACGTGAGTTTTTCATTGTTAATAATATTAGTTTTAATAACTGTTGTATTAGGAGTATATCCTGCTCCTGTACTAGACGGGTTACATTATTCTGTTTCAGGTTTAATTTACAACTCATAATAATATAACCATATAGTAAATTTGTGATAATTATATTATAAAGGAATATTTTTTTTTTTTTTTTTTTTATTATAATCAAAAAACCTTTTTTCTAGTAATGATAGACCATCTCAATCGATCATTAGATATGCTATCTTTAGCATATCGAAAACCCAAACAAAATAAAAAAAAATCTAAATAAATCAAAAAAATGCGTATATTAAAAAGTCATAGTTTAATGAAAATAGTTAACTCTTACGTTATAGACTCACCCACAACCAAGTAATTTAAGTTACCTTTGAAATTTTGGTTCTTTGCCTTGCCCTTTTGTTTAATTATACAAATAGTAACAGGTGTTTACATTGGCAATGCATTATAATGCAAGTGTACTTGAAGCTTTTAATTCAGTAGAACACATTATGAGAGACGTAAACAACGGATGATTAATCCGTTACCTACATAGTAACACTGCATCAGCTTTCTTTTTCTTAGTGTATTTACACATAGGAAGAGGATTATATTATGGATCATATAAAGCACCTAGAACATTAGGTTTGAGCTATTGGTACTATTATTTTAGTAGTTATGATGGCAACAGCCTTTTTAGGTTACGTTCTTCCTTACGGTCAAATGTCATTATGAGGAGCAACAGTTATAACTAATCTTATGAGTGCTATACCATGATTGGGACAAGATATAGTTGAATTTATATGAGGTGGATTCAGTGTAAACAATGCTACATTAAATAGATTTTTTGCATTACATTTCGTATTACCATTTGTATTAGCTGCATTAGCTGTAATGCATTTAATATCATTACATGATACAGCTGGATCAGGTAACCCATTAGGAGTATCAGGTAACTATGATAGATTACCGTTTGCTCCTTACTTTATTTTTAAAGATCTAATCACTATATTCTTATTTATAATAGGATTATCAGTATTTGTGTTCTTTATGCCTAATGTATTAGGAGATAGTGAAAATTATGTAATGGCTAATCCTATGCAAACACCACCTGCTATTGTACCTGAATGATACTTATTACCATTCTATGCAATACTTAGATCTATACCTAATAAATTATTAGGAGTTATTGCAATGTTCGCTGCAATATTAATATTATTGGTATTACCTTTAACAGATTTAAGCAGAAACAGAGGTATACAATTTAGACCTTTAAGTAAAATAGCCCTTTTATATATTCATAGCAGATTTCCTAATGTTAATGCAACTAGGAGCTAAACACGTTGAATCTCCATTTATAGAATTAGGACAAATTGCTACAGTACTATACTTTTCATATTTCTTAGTGATAGTACCTGCTTTATCTTACTTTGAAAACATTCTAGTATATCTAGTTACTTCTAATAATAAATAATTATCTTAAAATAATTAGTATTATACAGAACATAACATAATACTTTTATTAGGTTAAAATAAAAAAAAAAATAAAATAAAAAAGTTTTGTTGTAATATATTAGTCTTATATTATAACATTGTTTTTTAAATAAAACATTTTTTTTATTTTATTAAACAAAAAATGTTTTATTTATTTTTTAGTTTTAAATTAATATGTAAATTAAATTTTAAATTATATTAATAGTAATTAATATATAAGTATAAAAAGAAATTATTAAAAAAGAAATGGCTATATATCAAAGACAAGAACTCTACGAGGTCTTAGATAAATTATGATTAGATTAAACATCTAATTTAAAATAAACAAAGCGAATTGAAATATCTTACTAGCTTTAGGAAAAAAAATCAAAAGAGATTCTATTAGTAGTGTGAATGAAACTAGATAAAGTAAGCAAAGTAAAACGTAAAACAAATATGTTTGAATATGGGGGAACCTTCCTCTAATGCTGATAATATGATATATAAGCAATAGAATATAGTACCGTGAGGGAAAAATATCGAATAGTAATTTTATAAGCAGCTCAAGAGAAAATCAAGAGCGTACCTTTTGCATAATGGGTCAGCAAGTTAATATTAGATGCAAGCAATAAAGATTGCCCAGATAATCCAATTATGTGATAATGATATAGTATCTAATATTAGACCCGAAGCCTAGTGATCTTACCATAGTCAGGATTATAAAAGTCCGAACGGCCTATCGTTGTAAAGATATCCGAAGAACTATGGTAAGTTAGTGAAAAGACAAAACTGACTAGGATAGCTGGTTTTCTGCGAAACCTATCTAAGTAGGTAAATTTAATAAAATCTTAGCAGGTACAGTATTTAATCTCGTCAATTCAAATAACGAATAATAAAAAAATCGAAATTTGTTTTGCATACATCGGGGGATCGTAGAGATTTTACCGGAGTGTTTTAGAACTCGGAAGGGCAAAGATTAGAATTAAAGAATCAGACATAGTACGATAAGGTTGTATGTCAAAAGGGAAACAGCCCAGAACAAGTATTTAAGGTTCCAAAGTTAATGTTAAGTGAAAATAAGGAAGTTTTTTTCGTAAACAATCAGGAAATAGGCTTAGAAGCGGCCATTTTTTAAAGACCTCGTAACAGAGCACTGGTTTATAGGAAAATACAAATTTGTATTTTTCTAAAGTTAAAAACTCCGATAATATAACGGATCTAAACAATACACCGAAATCTTGTCTATATTTATAAACTATTATTTAATATTTTAATAATATAGGGTAGCAGAACGTTGGCTAAATATGTATTTTTTTCACTTTTTAAGTGGAAAAAAGTAGGTTTTAAATTCACCTTTCATCTTTATGATAAAAAAACGAAAATAAAATGCCAAGTGAGAATGCTGACATTAGTAGCGAAAAAGGAGGGCATATAAACCCACCTCGCCTAAAGCTTATGGAGTTTAAGCGGCCTCTTAGTTTTTTTTCCTAATGGATAAAACGATGAGCAAAATTAATATGTGAAACATTAAAGAATTAATAATGTTCTGAAAACATATTAAACAAAGCAGAACTAAATATCTGCCCATTATTATATTTTTATGGTTTTTTTATCATATAAAATTAATGGAATATGACCGTGCCTAAATTCTAACACCAGTAAGCTAGTAGAGAATACGAAGGCGTTTGAGCTAATAATCATTAAGGAACTCGGCAAATTAACACCGTAACTTAGGTATAAGGTGAGCCATTATTTTATAAACAAAACATTATAAAATAAGAGGAGGCATAGAATGGTGTTGTACGACTGTTTTAATTAAAACAAAGCACTTTGCCTAAGATTAATTTCAAAGTATTGAGTGTGATGTCTGCCCTATGTTGGAAGGTTAACGGATCTTCTTAGCTAGACATGGCTAGGTTTTGAAGGAACCCCTGATAAATGGCGGCCTTATCTATAAGGGTCTTAAGGTAGCGGAATACCCTGGCCGTTAAATGCGGTCTTGCATGAATGATGTAACGATACAACAGCTGTCCTCAATGATTAGCTCAGTGAAATTGGAA
>JANPWI010000033.1:0-27500 GCA_026545225.1 Cornus controversa
GTACAAACTAATCCAGGACCTTCTGCCAGCGCTAACACCATCCGAGCTTGCACTGCCGCTCGAAGAGAGATGCCCGTGAGACCCCCTCCAGTTCTGTAATTCGAAGGAGGTTCTGAGAATGAAAAAGTCCGAAGTCACTTTCTTTGTCCCAGGA
Source organism: Cornus controversa (assembly GCA_026545225.1). Lineage (NCBI taxonomy): Eukaryota > Viridiplantae > Streptophyta > Magnoliopsida > Cornales > Cornaceae > Cornus > Cornus controversa. The sequence goes on from JANPWI010000033.1 coordinate 155, forward strand.
TCGAAGTTCCAAAAGCAGACGAAATCACTATGGAACCGGACCTCCTCGCTGCCGCTCAATTCATTACCAGGAAGAGGGAAATTCGCTTTTTTAGTAAGGGTGGGTTGAAAAGGTGAAGAAGGAAGAAAGTATCCGAACGAATGCATCGGCAGATGAAATGACCCCTTTTTTAGAAATCCCCTCGTCACCTACTAGTGAGCCGGAAAGCTTAGGGACGCCTCTCGTTCCTCTTCCCCCATTTGACAACCGTATCTCAGAATGTTCGGATGATTTTCTGGAACCCCCTTAACTAATAGATGCTTCAATACTAAAGAATGGGAATATCTCATAGCGGGAAGGCCCAGAGATCATAAAGGATTTCACGGGCAGAAGGCGAAGGGAAGTTCGGAAAAGCCTAGCAGACGGGACTATCAACCCCTTTCTATTAGACCATACCCCCCGAAGCCCCCTACGAAAGATTGACCCCTATTTTGAAGAGGAAAGCTCCCAGGTTCCGCATCTTAAAGAAGTGCCTGACCAGATTGGAAGCACTGAGGTTAATTCGCAATGGGCCAACTCACCCAGCCATGATGCAGACAGAAGAGAGCGAGCACAAAATGGAGTTTCCCTCTTGGGTGAGGCTCACGTCCGGAAAGAATCTTTTCAAGACTTTCTCCCCTATGTTGAACTTTCTCTATATTACCTTATTAGGGAATGCACTGGAAAGCCTTTTCTGGTAGACCTGGACATGTTCCATGGCGCGAAGTCTCTTCTCATCTAATAGCTCTAATTGTGGGGATATCTAATCAATATGCTCTCTCTCTCATCCACATCTAAATCTTTGTCAAGCTGGACCTGATGAGGGATGGGAATGGCTGAATCCGTCTGCCCTTTTCTTCGTACGCAAGTAAGCAACTGGCCAACAATTGTATCGAGCTACAGGCCCTTCTCATAAGATGTTGTAAGCTACGGGCCATCAAATCTCCGACGAAGCTTAAAGCAGGCATCAAGAGCTAAGAAGGGGGCCCGCCCCTTTGAAGCTAATGCCTTAGAAGCTACAGGACATAGAAGCAGGCCTAAGCAGCACCTAAGAAGCAGGCCAACAAGTGGATTGAATCTTTTCCAGTCTAGAGATTGGCGGATTACCTGAGAAACAAAGGATTTTAATATTCCTTCTGCTTTGGACAAGATAAGTGGACAGATGAGTTGAATAATACAGGGACAGATAAGCTAGGCGAGGTTCCCCTTTGATATCTCCCAACCTAAAGGCTTTATTCAGAGGTGGGTCTTTCAACCGCCTACTCTTTCGATGAAGGGTGCACTACAAGACAATCGGTACTATAGAGATCAAATGGGGGATTTCGTCGATATTGAGTCGACTATAAACTACTCATCTTGCTTGGAACCGTCGTTGTGTATGGGAAAGAGGGGGTTCTACCTATGCTTGGTTGGGAAAAGGGTGAATGGTCCCAAAAGGGACGGGAAAAAACCCACTAGAAAGAACGGGGGATCATCCACTCCGTCGCCTGGGTAGTCCACTTTATCCGTGACTCTGAGTACAAGATTTCCGGATCAAGAAACTCGCAAACAAATATGCTCGGCTGGACTCTTTTCTCGTATGCCCGGAAAATGATGTTTCGGTACAACTCAGCTTGCTGCAAAGCCTTTATTTCTCGTCTAAACACTCCAGATCCGCACTTCCCTTTACTCCATAGGGCCGAAGCTTTACTAAGAAGGGCTTTTTTTTATAGAGAGAGAGTAAGGGGGGATCCATATTGCTTGCCGCAGCTCTATCCCGACTCGAAATCCATAAAGGACTTTAAGAGAGGATGAACATTCCCGTTCTATAGGTAGCACTGCCCCCCTATTAGAGAAGGGTGAGGGCCGACTTCCGTACTTCTGATCTGCTAGCACTGTGAATTACCTTATACCTACGCAGCAGGAACGATATGGAGCACCTACTCTACTGGTCGTCTGCTCTCTCGAGGTCGTCCTTCTCTAGGTACAAAAAGGGCATTACGGGATATCTCCAAAATTCGATGTACTTCTTCAAGTGTGGGACACATCTCATCTTTGCCGAAGATAAAAACCATCGCCTTTGCATCCCAACACTTCACTGCGGCTATGAGCAGATCCCAGTGTTGGTTAACTTTTTACTTTATCCTCCACCAAATCTTCTGATCTCCTGTTCTCAATGATGTTAAGCAGCTCCTGATCGCAGCAATCATGCCTTCGAAGGTACGCTTTTTTCATTCGGGGTCTCAAAGACCTTGGGGATAGACGATGGACCCGCCATTCTACATGATGCAGCATTTTGAAAGAGAATTCCATCAAAGGAGTGGAAATTTCTGACATCTCTTGACACCCTTACTTTTAATAGGGGGGCCTTGCCTCATTATTTTCTTGGCAAGCATTTGGCTGTTGACGTGTCCTCCGCACGCACTTGAATGAGCTTGTTCAACAATGTGCGCTCCTTCTTCCTATGTTGTAAGGAAGGGCGAGTACCCCTTGAAGGACCTTTTGTAAAGGACATCTCCCAAGATCACAAATCGTCGGGCAAGTTCCCTCCGGGCTCTCCTCTGACCACGAGTGGCGTACTCTGGTATGAACCCGTCCTTGAGGTAATTGTAGAAATCATAATACCATGGTTCCCATCGTCCCTCGTAATCTTCCTCGTCTTGACTGGTGATAGTTCATCATGTTCCAACTCTCGATAGTCTTCATCAAGAAGATGAATGAGTCCCGTTCGACGGAAGGGCTCTCTGTGGCTGGGATGTCAAATCTCTCGATGACAAGCGACTCTGTGCTTCGGTGTACTAGCATGTGTACTAGAGCGGCTGAGTATTCATTCCATAAGGGGCTAGCGAGTCAGCCAAGCGATTGTATATTCTCGGAACATGGCTCGTTGAGACCTGCCCGTGTTAAGCATATTTCTTTCTAACTCTTTTTTCTTCGACCCCGGCCGGTTGCTTTCTCTTTGGTTTATCTCTTGATGAGATTCTTCTTCTGCAGGCTTTCGTTGTCTAACTTCAAAGCCATAAGTTCTTCCCGCTTCTTGCCTATATTGGGTCTTTCCAGCGATGATTGTAATAAAATGAACTTTCTCATAAGTCAATCTGTCGTGCTTGAGTCCTTCTTATGAACCTCTTATTATACCAGCCAGCGAAAATCTCCTATGTTCACAGATGATGATAAAGGTCAAGATTGCCATCTTCCGGGCATAGCATTAATGACTTCAATAGAATTATTTTTGAATTAAAATCTTGCATCTCTGCCAACCGAGACTGATTCACCCGGTCCCCAAGGTTGCCATACCTGCATACGAACAAAAGAGAAAACCTTACCAATTTGCTCACAGCTTCCTTCCTAAGTGACTTAGCCCTGTCTCTAAAAGGTTGGAGTATGAACATCATTGAACCAGGCACTCCAAAAGCCTCGATATTTTATTCCTCAGGATCAACGTGACCAGTTAAGAAAGAAGGAAAATGAACTATTCCCGAGGTGAACTCTAGACGCTCGCTCACCACCATGAGGATAGATTGGCAAAGAGACACCGACGACAACAACGACTACAAAAAATGACTATAAAAACGATCTAGTCAAAAAAAGACCTGTCAAATGACTAAAAGCGGAAATTAACAAAGATATTTCTTTCCTAAAAGAAACAAAAGATGGAGAATTCAATCTTTGCCGCGTCTTTCTTGCTCTTCCAAGCACGCTATCTTTGGGCGCGCCGCTAGCTGCAATCTTTGAGAGGGCCAAAGATCCTCTATCTTCACTTTCACTGTTGGTCTTCCAAGCCTCCTACTTTACCGGATACTCCCACATGTTACATCTTGTTTTCACCCCACGGTTCCTTATCAGAATAAGACAAACCAGTAGAAAAAGTAGAAGAAGAATGCTTCCAACGTGTTCCCTTGAAAGCTCGGTTTAACCAGTGTTTGTAAGACTGGAAATATTTTTCGGTGGCATCTGGAAGGAAGGCCTTTTTTGCCTTTTCGCTTATAATATTATGAATAATGTGGTCTATGACTTCCGCGGGGGAGAAAAGGTTTCTTGTTGCCGGAAAGTAAATCTGTGCTTTCTTAAATTCTTCTCCTATGGAAGGGATAGAGACCAAGTCTGACTTGAGCTCTTCACAAGCCATTCTTGCTTTTTGTGTGAGTAGGTACTGGATATAAGCAGGATCTCTCTCATTGACCGTCAGAGCTTTCGATATCAGGTTGGCAAGAAGATCGGGAGTTAGATCGAGACCAAATACAGTCTCTCCTCTCTCAGCCTATTACTCGGAGTCCTTCCTGTCCGGAATAAGGGGACGAGCAAGAAAGAAAATAAGAAAATTATAAAAGCACTTATTCTCCCCTGTTGATTTGGAACCAGAGTTCTGTCTTTCTTCATAAGTGATCAAGGAACGTAGGCCACCGGTGACCGGCCTCCTCTTAGTAAGGCACCTTTGGGCGGAGCTTTCTGGATCAACTATCTCACTTTCATGAAGAAAGCCACAACTCTTCTTTATATAAATAATTTTCAAAACGGAACTCACTTCGCTACCTTGACTCTGATCTAAGTCCTCGCTCCTAGGCAAGAGCTTGAAACATAACCAAGGCGAAGAGCTCCCCGAGCAACACGTTCACGGACGAAGTGATAGTCCTATTTCAACGTGCTTGGTCCGAGCATGAAAGACAGGATTGAAAGCCAAATAAGTCGCACTAACATTGTCGCAAAACAACATAGGTGGCGTAGAAAGAAAGACACCAAGGTCTTTAAGAAGATATTGCACCCAAGTGAGTTCAGCAGTAACCAATGCCAACGAACGGTATTCGGCCGCGAGACAGTGGGTTCTTTCTTGAGAGCCAAGAAATTAGATTGCAACCGAGGAAAATGCAACCACCTGTCGTAGATCGGCGGTCATCAGGGTTACCAGCCCAGTCGGCATCTGAAAAATGCAGTTAGATGAGTCGAAGACCGAGCAGCAAAAGTGAGACCGAACCCAAGGGTACCTTTGAGATACCGAAGAATGCGTTTGACAGCAACCATATGAGCTGTGGTAGGAGCATACATAAATTGGCAGACCTGATTCACAGCATAGGTAATATCAGGGCGAGTAATAGTTAAGTACTGTAGAGCTCCCACCAGGCTGCGATATAAGGAGACATCAGCAAGAAAATAACCCTGAAAAGCAGAGAGCTTGGAGCCAGACGAAACTGGAGTAGAAATGGGCTTGGCCGTAAGCATGTTGGCACGCTGGAGTAGATCTAAAGTATACTTGGTTTGAGTCAGAACTAAGCGATCAGGCGAACGCGAGACCTCCATACCCAGGATATAATGAAGGACCTTGGTGACCTTCATCTCAAAGCATCGCGACAGAGAATTAATAAGCGAGCGGATACCAGCTACATCGCTTCCAGTAATGAATTATGTCATCGACATAAAGGAGAGAACAATAATGCCCGAAGTAGAGGTGCGAACAAAATGTTTGTGTCGGCCTTGCTACAGAGAAAGCCATGTTGTAAGAGCTGTGAAGAAAACCGATGGAACCTGGCACGGGGGGGCCTGTTTCAGGCCATAAATTGCTCGGTGGAGTTTGCAGACATAAGAGGACGAGCAGGATCTATAAAACCCGGAGGTTGCTTCATATAAACCTCTTCGTCAAGAAAGCTATGAAGAAAGGCATTTTTTGACGTCCAGCTGACGTATAGGCCACTCTTTAGAAGTCGCTAGAGCAAGAACAGTCCGAATAGTCGTGGACTTGACAACAGGGCTGAATCTTTCTTCGTAGTCGATCCCATACTGTTGAGTAAAGCCCTTGGCAACGAGTCGGGCCTTGTGTCGCTCAATAGACCCGCCCGCACGACGCTTAAGCTTAAACACCCACTTTGATCCAACTACATTCATAGACGGATGGTAGGGCACAAGAGACCAAGTGGAGTTGCGAAGTAGAGCATTGAACTCATCCTGCATGGCTGCGCGCCATTCTGGTACCTGAGAGAAGCAGTCGGTTCACGAAAAGAAGCATCGGACTGAAGAGCAAGAAGCATGCCGGAACAGGGGTAGCGAGTGGCGGAGAAGACCTTCGGTTTCCTGGTGCCATCCCTTGACCGAGTAATCATATGATGACGTGACACGGCGGCAGAAGATGATGGTGGCGGTGTAGTCATGTCAGTTGTAGTACAACCTAGAACCAGGATCCAAGGCCAATGGAGGACCATCAGAGCCAGAGGGAGCAACCTCAGTCGCAGTAACAGCAGGTGATGCATCGGGGAGTGGCGCAGCAACAGAAGCAGAAGAGGGCGACGAGACGTCACAAGATAAAGGCTCAGACGAGCAAGGAGCAACGCGGCTGCACTGGAGAACTGGTAGGTGATAGAGATGGGAGAGATGGCTGAGATGAAGTAGACGTAGCGCCAGTCGGTGGTGAGGTATTTTAAAATAGAACTTAGAGAAGTAGAATATCACTTAGATAAAGAAGAGTGGTGCTATCTTGATTCAAGTGGGATCTAGGATCGAAAAACCATCGCCCAAAGGTGCTTTTACGAAAGCCGGTCACCGGTGGCTAAGAAACCTCGTCTCGCTATTGAAGCCGTAAAAAGCTACTTGGATAAGCTTTAGCTAAAAAAGATATAGAATGTGATCCGTGGACTCACTACTCGTACTCTCACTTATGCAAAAGCATTGAATTGGGATGCGTGTTTTACGATGGAAGCTGACAAAGAAAAACAAGAACGAACTATATGCTTACACTGTATTGTTGGACCACTTCTATACCCTGCTAAGCCTTAGAAAGAGAAAGAAGAGGAATGGTCACAGAAGGTATTTAAATAATCACTTAGATAAAGAAGAGTAAGAGTGGCGCTATCACTTGTTCAAGAGCGAGATAGTTAGAGCAGAAAGCACCGCCCAAAGCGCCTTTCAGAGGCGGGTCCGTTGTATTCAACCCAATATACATAACCACATTTCTTTTCTATATTACTGTCCCATGCTTTCCGTTGGTCAACAACCAACCACAGCTCTCTATAGTTCTTCACTACTCGTACAGGAAGGAGACTCTTTCTGTCTGGAGGGAATCATTTTTTCTCAATCAAGAATGCCTCGATTTCCACGCATCTTTCTCTTTGATGAAAGCAGTCTTAATAGTACTCAATCGTCTACTACTATTTCTTCTACTACCATTAGCCAATCTCAATCAACGACGACTATTAACGATTCTGGTTTTCAATCATCTGGCACTTCTGGCACTCAGGGTTCTTCTAATGGGATTTTCGAAGATCTTCCTGGTCTTAACCCTTCAAGTGAACGTATAGTAGAGCTTCAATCTGATATACACGCTAAATTAGAGGAGTTGATGATTAACAGGAGTCCCGAAGATGTTCTGGCTGCGGCCGAAGCTTTACATGGGGAAAGCAACAATATCCCTTTTTATGGAGTTCCTTTTGAATAATTTGAACATAAACGGAGTACAAGGTGAAGCCTATACGGATGCTCTGAATCTAGCGGGGCTGGTCCCCATCCCCAGCCCACTTGAGCAATTTGCCATTCTCCCATTGATTCCTATTCATATAGGAAACTTGTATTTCTCATTCACAAATCCATCTTTGTTTATGCTGCTAACTCTCAGTTTGGTCCTACTTCTGGTTCATTTTGCTACTAAAAACGGAGGAGGAAACTCAGTACCAAATGCTTGTCAATCTTGGTAGAGCTTATTCATGATTTCGTGCCGAACCCGGTAAACGAACAAATAGGTTGGTCTTTCCGGAAATGTTAAACAAAAGTTTTCCCCTCGCATCTCGGTCACTTTTACTTTTTCGTTATTTCGTAATCCCCAGGGTATGATACCTTATAGCTTCACAGTTACAAGTCATTTTCTCATTACTTTGGGTCTCTCATTTTCTCTTTTTATTGGCATTACTATAGTGGGATTTCAAAGAAATGGGCTTCATTTTTTAAGCTTCTCATTACCCGCAGGAGTACCACTGCCGTTAGCACCTTTTTTAGTACTCCTTGAGCTAATCCCTCATTGTTTTCGCGCATTAAGCTCAGGAATACGTTTATTTGCTAATATGATGGCCGGTCATAGTTCAGTAAAGATTTTAAGTGGGTCCGCTTGGACTATGCTATGTATGAATGATCTTTTATATTTCATAGGAGATCTTGGTCCTTTATTTATAGTTCTTGCATTAACCGGTCCGGAATTAGGTGTAGCTATATCCCAAGCTCATGTTTCTACGATCTCAATCTGTATTTACTTGAATGATGCTACAAATCTCCATTAAAGTGGTTATTTATTTATAATTGAAAAAAGCGAGGAGCTTTTAAGCGTACCGAGTTTACGAGGTGAAGGAGCGATAACTTCCCCCGGATCGAAAAAAGAAAAAAGATTCCGAGCACGTCTGGTCAAAGTCTATCTTGTCTTTACCACGAGTCATTTTCCTTGGCTAACAAGAATTTTTGTTTTGCACATATCCGCGGGTTCTTCAATTTGCTTTCTCCCTCATAGAGGAAATAAGGTAAGGTGGTATACTATATTTATCCGCTTATTGGAACTCCTTCTAATGACCTATGCATTCTGTTATCATTTCCAGTTGGACGATCCATTAATCCAATTTTAGGAAGAAACGAACTCTTTCCATTTTCTTTTTAGGGCTGTCGCCCTTTACTTTTTTAGGGGCTTGGAGCAGATGAAGCCTTCTTCTTTCTTCTCGGTCCGCTTTGGCTCCTGATCTTGAGCTCGCTGTTCTTGGCCTCAGGCTTGGCGCTTCTTCTTGGAGTCCTTGCCTTTTCGATACTTTAGGCCCTTGCCCTTGGCCTGGTCTCGACTCCCCCTGGCTAAGTACTTTCAATCTAGCAGGCTAGCTGCCTGTGCCGCCCCTAAATCTTGGACATTTTGGTGCAGGTTGGAGCCCCTTCATGAAATCGAAGAGCCGGTCCTCTTCCGTCATATCAAAAATGTCCAGGGAGAACTACGAAAGATGGCCTTCACATACTCGCGTATGGGGCCTGTTTGCTTCAGGCTCATCAACATAGCGGACCACAACCGGGCAGGAACCCTCCATTCTGCCTTAAACTCGTCCCCAAAATGGATCTAATTGCACTTCACGCTCCGCGTTCTTTACGTCTTTTGGTCCGCCACCAGAACTTGGCTGAACCATCAAGATACATGGCAGCCGTATTCACCGACGCCTCCCTCGGGCGTAGTCCGACAAGCCGCTCCATATCCCAAAAGTCTTCGATCCTTAGCATCTCGGGTGCCAACGAATGCTTTTGGTTTCGCTTGATTCGAACCATCTACGTCGAGCCACTGCTTACGGCCTTCTTTAGTATGGTGACCTCGCCCCTACTCTCTAAAGCTTGCCACCCCTATATATTAGTCAAGCTCGAAACACTTCCACGACCCCCTGTCCTTGGCCTTCCATCATGGTCCGCCTAACCAGCCCATCTTTCTCCAGAGAAGCAACCGCTCGCTCGAAATCTGTCCCTTCAGTTGTGTAACAAGGCGATCCACACGATCACGAGTCCGCTCCCGTCGAGCCTCTTCGACGGCACTAGCCTACGGTTCTTCCCACTAGCCATGGCTGAGCCAACTCCTAGAGAAAGGCTAGAATCCAGGAAGGGGGCTGATACTTTCATGAATTGTCAAATTACCTCTCCCAGTAGTCAGCCCGTTCTCTCGGAAAAAAGCCCGACTCTCGTTTAGTTCGAACGTAGCCCCCAGGAGGTCAAGTTCTGGATACGGTCTTCACTTCCTACCGTGCTGGCGGGCGTACAGCTTCTCAACCACAGAGTAAAGTTCTAGCGTAAGGACGACTTTTTAGTCTCGAGTGCCCCCCGAACCGCGTAGGGCTGCCTCAAGCGCCAGGTTCATTGGATTAATCATCAAAAGATGGCAAGACAACCTTCCCCTCTGTTTGTTGGATCAGATTGATAGATCAGCCTACACATTCTGACAGCTGAGCGTGCCTGAGCCCTGTCCCTCTCGTGCCAATTTCTTCGATGTCGTAATAGAAGAGAGATTTGGCGATAAGCTTGCGCTTCTTTGGATAGATTAGATCCCTAGCTCGTCCGAGACACATGGGACCAAGGAGGGCGGGGGACAATCGACTTATCGGTCGAATCGTCAAGGGAAGACGTTCAAAAAGTATGGATATAGTTAGTGTGTAGCGAGTGCTCTCTACACATAAGTGTGAAGCGGTGCGAGTCGATAAGTGATTTGAAGAGAGGCGTTTAGAGCCGAGGTATAACCTTTCCGATTTCACCTATTCTTCTTGCGAATCTCCTTCTACCATTCTTATCTTATTGTTACGTCCACTTTCGATTCAGTAGGTGCTAGCACCGGGAATGGACAAAGAGAACAGGGATGAGGTGGCGAACTAGAATGATTGGGCCGAAACAGCAACTATTGAGGGACCTTGGGCCTTTCTTGGTCTCAATTCAATGGCCATGCCCGCTAACCGTACCACTAGGTCGGAACAGGTGGATAGGCCCTATTTCATGGAGCAGGGTTCTTTTTCTTTGTTTGAACGAGCTCTCGGACTAGACTGATAATTGCGTAGATAAAGAAAAGAGTTGTGGCTTTCCTCTTTCAAGTAAGAGAGTTGATCGAGAAAGTAATCGCCCAATAGAGCTCCCCTGCGTGAAGAGCCGAAATGGCTTGCTGTGGAGTCGGTCCCCGATAGCTAAGATCCTTTCCGAACTTAAACGAAGAAAGTTAGAACTCTAGTGAAATCGTAAGGGGAAGATGAATTTCTTTTTCATTTATTTATCGAGTCAGTGTGGGCTGACACAGATGATTTCCTGCTTCTGCAAAGGGTGGAAAGGGGGTGAGAGTGATTCTATTGTATTTCCTTCAAGAGCTTTCAGTTAAGGAAGAAAAGAAGAAGAGAAGTAGTCAGAGGTAAGAAGTAAGAGGTATAGGAAAAACAAGATTTCCATTAGCTGAAAGCTGAGCCTATCCATCTATTATATAGTAGTTGTTGCTGTCGAGAAGAACCCCCCCTTACCCCTTAAAATAATAGAACCACCAGCTGTCGCATTCACATAGGAGTCAGTGGGATATTCTAAATAGGAGCTAGCTTTAATTGAATAAGTTCGCGAGTGCGAATATGATGTCACAGCTGTGAGGAAGGATTCTGGTCATTGCTCTGGGCGTAGAATCTTTCGTTTTGGGTACCTATCGATGGATAGATTCTCGTTTAGGTTCCTTAGCTCTCTTTCCACTACTGGAGGTGCACGTACCGGGTGTTCTTTCCGCCGTACAGATTCAAGATTAGGGGCTAGCGCTTCCCTTCATGTCTATCCTTTGGTCGAGCTGCCTTGCTCTTAATCTTTCCTTTCATCGATGAAGGAGGGGATGCGCCCAGAAGCATAACGCCTACCTGAATAACTTAGGTGGTTACCCCAGGAAAAGGAATAACAAGCATACATCGAAATGCCCGAATAATAAAAGAGTTTGCTCTCCCAGCTATCGAGTAGAGATCCGCTCTTTCTAGCTATGTCCCCGTTCGTTGGGAAAAACCCCCTCCTTCTCCTTTTGAGGAGTTGGCCGGAAAGAGCATTCGGCTGCTGGGCAAAGGAAGCTTCTTGCTTGAAGAGATTGTGGATCTCTTTTTAGTGATGACCAGACTCCTTACCCCAAAACAAATGAAATGGCTATTTACGTTACTTTAAACGATATTCTCACCCCTCAGGCGGACTCCCACCTATCTAGGCCTACAAACGTTCATTTTCAAGCCTTGAAATTGCCACACAGGAAACAGGAAGTTTTTCCATGGTAAGTGGTCAAAAGTCTAAGGCAGAACGATTGGATCATGTGGCTGTTGACACAACCTTGCTTGGGGGATTCAACCTGTAGGTCTTCCTTTTCTAAAGAAACTATGACCTGACCTATGCCCCCTTTACTGGAGCAGCAAGCGATACGGCATCAGGTGCTTCTTTCTTTAAGAGTTACCCGTTACGACAAAGTACAGAATACAAAGTGGAACAGCTTTCTTTCGAGCTTGCTCGCTTTAAACAATGGAACAACCCAACCGAGCATGGTATAAGAATCTCCCGATCAAAAGCTCAACTATTGGCGCCTTCTCAGCCGCAGGAACTGGTAACGAATCCACTACCTCTATTCCCGAAGTTCATTACCTTCTTACTTGTATACCCACTCCTTAAATCGTGGGCGCATACTCTCTCTAGAGTTTTAGCGGCTGTTGGCAGACCAACTGGCAAGCGATCCAATCGAGAAGAACGTACTTCTCTGCTAACTCTTCGATGTCATACTCGGCAGGGTTACCGTGCGAAGACAAATACGCAATAATTCGAGCACCGGGAAGTTCTAACTTCTGAACATCACGTCGCGAGTCTTCAAACATACTACGAATCCAAGAGTAACGAGTCGAAAGCAGACCACTTAGCTCCGGATCCTTGTATATATCGTCCCACGACTTCAGCTTACGAAGACGGTCAGCGATGGACTCCGGCAAGATATGTTTCGGCTTGCGCAATCAAGGGCCGTATTCACGAATAAGGTCGAGGCTGAGGTCACCCCTTTACAAATTCAGGGTAATCACTCGTATTGCTTGTTTGTGCTTTTGAAGTTAAAGAAAGAACTCATCATAGAGTTTCTAATGCTACAGCAGCAGGTGCAGGCCCAACGACGATGGTTTCGTGGGAATTCCGCAAAAAAAGTCCCATCGCCCATAGTTGGAATATGAAAAATAAGGCTCTTCGGCCAAAAGAGATCCAATCCAGTCCGAGAAGCATACAGTCGAGAGAATAGCCCCGAATCGGGATGCTCGAAAGCGTCAGTCTGACCGGAATCTTGAATCTTTAGAGGTACAGTGCCTTGACTATGAATAGTTCAGCACTCATCCTCGTGAGCCTATTTAGCAACCACGATGGATACGCATTGAAATAGGGCCAAAACTCGATCGAAAATGATTTCTACGCGAAAGGGATGAACAATTACGAAAGAGAGGTAATTTGAATTAGAGATCTCGGCAAAAGGCCAGGTGAATACGAAGCCACGGCTCCGCGGCAATCTGAACGCGACTAGGCATCAATCTTCTCCTAGATAGTGAATATTAGAATCACATTGCTCGCCCTTATGGATCAGTTTCTTTCCTTGGAGGGGCTAATCCCCGAAGCGAAAGGGTTAATCCACCAAGCTTAGGTCAATTATCCGACGAAGCTTCCCTTGTTTTTGATGCCGAAGCTGTCGACTACTAATTGAGTAAAAACCTTTACATGTATACGCAGGGATGTGAGACTTTGGACCGGGTAGGGACGGTACCAGCAGGCTCGAATTCCTTTTGTAGCTACTTAAAAGCTCTTTCCACTAAATATTAAGCTCGGTCCAGATGAGTAATCCGCAACGTAGAAAGGCCAATAGCGCGGCCATGTACTCAGTCCAATTCCAATGGTGCTACCTCTACCTCATCTACTCCGGTCCATTAAAGAAAGGCAAGGCTATCATTTCTATGACCAGCAGATTGATTCGGCCTTTAATATTTCTATTTGATGCTTCCTCAAGATCTCCAGTCTCTCTAAGCGTAGTAGCCCCCACAAGCACCCTCCGTCTACCCCCGAATTCTGCGAACCACCTACTAGGTAAATATTACTACTGCATTCCATGATCGTAGACCACCCACACGGCGTCTTTTGATTTATCTAGATGCTGACTCCTAGGAGGTAGATCGAAACTGGCCTTCTTTACCGTCCTATTTGAGAATCATCTCTTTAGGACGGTAAAGAAAATGGAAAGCGATGCGCTCACGAACAAGGATAAAGGGTGATTCAACCGATGCGCGTATCTGCCTGTTCTTTATGTCCCGTTGGTACCACTAGCATAAGCTATATCTACTGGAGCGGAAACCGATGAACTAGAGCCGTAAAGACTCAAGATTATGGGCATAGGAGTAATTAATACAATCTCTCAATCTCTTTTCCCACTTGGAGTACGGCTTTTATTTATCATTTCAGCTGCTCTTTCTGACCGGGATTTACCTATTTCGAGGTTGAGCTTCTTCAATTGATTCAAGCGCCTTTCTTATAGAGAGAAAGGAACGCTACCCACCTAACCCCTAGGGGGAGATAGAGGAGGGCGTCCCTTACTCCAATCCTTCCTGACTTGGCAGACTCTACCGCTTGCAAAGCTCCTACCCGGCTTACACCTACAGTAGCTCCACCAGCTGGTACTATTACTTCACGACATCCTACTCTTTCAGTAGCAGTTGCGGAAGACATGCTTGTAGATCCCCATCCAAATAAGCTTTTTGATTCCATAGGGCCTTCTCCTTGACGAAGGCTAGGCTAGCTTTCTTTCCACGCGAGATCTGAAACATCTTTTCTTTCTCTCCTTCTTTCTATCTTAATTAATTACAGGCTAATTAGAAAACCATATTATAATAAGTAAGAATAATATGATAGTGGCTTTTGATTAAGTACGAGTCAGCTAGTCGATCGAGAAACTGGAGGGCCCAATGAGCCCACTACAATGGCACCGAAATGGGGTCTGTGGGACGGATAACCCCTACACCAGCCTAAGATCCTATCTTGACTTGAACTGAAGAAAGTTAGAACTTGACGTGAAATGATAAGGGGAAATAATTGATTTTATTAATTGATTTTTATTCATAAACCTCTATTCTTTCTGCAACGGAGGAAGAACCTTCTCGGGACGGGAGCTGGCTGGGAGGGTGAATGGGGTCCTCTCCGTTAGCGGATTGCTACCCATGTCCATTGTCCCTGGTTCATTGCAAATGGGAGTCAATGAGGCAGTTTTGAAGGTTGAGAATGGAGGTCCGATGAAGTCTGGAAGTGCTAGCCTCCAGGTTGGAGTTGAAGATGCTAGGGATCGTGGGGCTCTCTGGTAGGGAAGAGTGGAACCCTTCAACGTGTTTTGAGGGAGAATGTAGAGCTTAAAGCCCAGCTGGAGAAACTTCGCTCTTCAAGGGTAATCCTTGGGCAGAGCTCATCTCAGAGGGGTGATGAAGGAAAGAAAGAACAAGGTATGGTCTCTGCATCCATTAACCCTGTCAATTTTCCAGTGTGGATCATGAAGGGTGTAGAAAGAGAAAGGAAGAAAGAAAATCCCAACTGGGTAAGCCAAGGCTTGCCGGAGATGGTGGTTGTGAAGTAGATTCCGGGCTGCCCCCTGGTGTTCCGGCCAGTTCTTTGAATGGAAAGTAAATAAAGGATCCTGCAATTAAGGAGCCTTCTATAACTTTCCCTTTCAGCCAGCTGGAGGGTGCAGTGGAGGGAAATATGGAAGGAAAGGTTTAAAATGGAATTCCAATTTCATGGGCTTCTATGGGCTCTGGTGTTCCCGAAAATCCTATGGGCCCGTCTGATGTCATGGACCCAGTGGAAGAGGGTGAAGTTTCTAGCCCTTCAAAAATAAATAAAGCCCACGAGCCTGACAGAGGATGTGTTAGAGGCCCGGCTGGTGTCTTTAACTACCCTTCTAAAAACTTTTTGGGCCCAGCAGTAGTGCTAAGCCAAAATGCTCCCAGTGCAAGTGGGAAGGTTCGCAGCTATGTAGGAGACGTGAAGGGTTCCTCTCCAACTATAGGGGTGGCGGGGTAGCTATGTGGAAGCTTTGAAAGCCTCATCCCCAGCCGTGGAGGGAGTAAAAACCCATGAAGGTAACATTCGTGACCCCCAGCATTTACTTTCTTTGAACCGGTGAGGGAGGAGGGTAGAATTAAGGTTAAGCCTCCGATGGAGGGTGGCGGATGAGGGTTGTGGGGGAGTGGGAGAATACGCTGGTTGTTCTTTTTTAGGCCAAAACCCCCCTATTCGGCAGTCAATTCTATTGCCCACAAAATTGGGGGTAAGGAAGGTTTGATTGAAGTCTTATCATCTGATAATGGGCTCTTTTTCGTTAAATTTGAGCATCATGAGGGCATGTGTTCTATCTTGGAGAGAGACCCATGGCATATGGCAAAGAGGCCTTTGGTGTTGAAGAAATGGCACCCCACCCTCTCCTTTCAGTCGAGCTCTACTACGTCTCCTATCTTTACTCAAGGAGTTACTTTATCAAGCAAGAAAACGGATGGCGCAACGGCTTTATAAAGCTCAATCCCTTGCTTGTTGACAAAGAGTATGAATCTAATTCTCTAATTCTTTTGCTACTTATTTGTCTGAAAAAGGCATTGTTCACCAAAACATCTTGCGTTCACACTCCACAACAGGAATGGTGGGGCTGAGCGTAAGAATCGTCATTTGTTGGAAGTTGCTCGAGCCTCTCTTGTTTAACATGCATGTACCAAAACGTTTTTGGAGTGATGAAGTGATAACTGCATGTTATCTTATTAATAGGATGCCTTCCTATGTCCTAGATGGAGCATCTACTCACTCCATATTATTTCCTTCATCTCCTCCATTTTCCTTAACACAGAAAATCTTTGGATGTGTCTGTTATGTTCACAAACTCGGTCCGGGCTTTGATAAGCTCGATCCTCGTGCTACAAAATGTGTCTTTATGGGTTATTCTAGAACCAAAAAGGGGTATCGTTGTTATAGTCCGGGTCTTCGGCGGTACTTTACCAGTGCTGATGTCACCTTTGTTGAGTAAACATCATATTTTGCAGATGTCCGTTCTCCTGGTTATTATACTCTTCAGTCATCTACCTCATACATTCCGCTGCCTGTTCCGAGTATCTTAACAGCCACACCTCATCCTCTTTCATCTTCTCGTACAGAGTCTCTGCCACCACGTTCTACAGCTACTTTACAGGTTTACACACGTCGATTGCGGCCACCGGCTCCTGTCCCTCAACCGTTCACCGTCTTCAGATACGGTTCCACCTACTGGGTCAGACTCATTGTCTATTGCTCCCCGGAAAGGTACACGTTCTTGTGTCACCAAACAGCCCATTAGTCACTTTGTTTCATTTCGTTCATTTATTTCTATTCCTAAGACAGTTAAGGATGCGCTATATGACCCGGGTTGGAGGGAAGCCATGGAACTGGAAATGGCGGCCCTACATCAGAATGGGACGTGGGATCTTGTTCCACTACCTCCTGATAAAAAGACCGTTGGCTGCAAGCAAGGAAAACGGATGCGCTACTGGGCGATAGTACGACAGATTGACTTTGATAAGCGCACTCGCTCTAACGGCGTACCTTTACCCAATTGAACACAAAAAATCTTCTTACAACAACAAACAAAAAAACAAACAAGTAGAGAAGGAGCCCCTTACCTCCATTCCTTACTGTTAGTCGGGAATGGCGGGATTTCTATCCCAACAAGCCTTTCAGGATTACCACTTCGAGGTCGAAGGACACTTTGATTGTAGAACGATCTGGGGTGAGAAGCGGTACACCCAATCCCGGCCGGAACCTGACCCTGTTCGGCCCCCCTTCTGCTTGCCCACTCGGGGAGCTTGTTCGCTATAAATTCCTTTTTCTCTCAGTCTACCAGTCAAAGTGTCAATCCTCCCGCATGTCGTCCCGCTCACAAGCCAAATTAGGATTAGGCAATGCCTGAGCTAACTGAAGAATTCTTTCCGTCTAGCGCCCTTCCCGATGTAGTTGCGAAAAGGTGCCCTCATACAAAGCCCAGGGAAGAGTAATTCAATTGGTCTTTATCCCCAGGTGCGGGCCCTTACACAGAATCAGCCACAGGCACAAATTCCACTTTTTATAGGCCTATCTTTCACAAAAGAAAGAATCCATCTTTAATTAGTGAAAAGTAGAGGGTTTTGTCACCTCTACACCTACCCGTAAACCGGGCAAGCTTCAGGCAAGCGATCAATCAAATTTACCTCTCTTCTACTGTACTGTCAGCCAACCTTGCGTCAATAGCCATGAGTTCGACTTCGAATTGAGTAGTGAGGTCTACTTTCGTTCGATTAGAGTTTCGATTACAAAAGCAGGAGGTATTTATTATTTCTTCTTTCTTTTTACGGGGTTAACGGACCGGGGGATTCAACTCATTACTCCGCGAATTGCGGATATCGATTCTTTGTACGCAGGGATGTTGTGACTAAAGAATCTAAAGAATAAGGTTAGCCAAAACTACTAGTCCTTTCTTACCGGTCCAAGGCTAAGCAGAATGCTTCAGGCCGATCAATCGCCGAAGCCGGAGGTCTTGAGACCGAGCTATACACACAAGCGCCAAGTTTGGTTGATTAACTGACTCTGCCGCTAGGGCCGTAGACATATCCGTAATCTGATTTTCTTAGATGAATAAGCTAAGCTATAATTAATATATGATCATCGAATGTTGTATGTGTATGTCAAGTTGTGCGTTGATCACATTAGATTCAGTAGAAGGAATATGGCTAGGTTATGGGGCGAGACCGAGGGAATAGTATCAAGCAAGAAGCAGGCTTCTGGCTAACAAATCAAAAGGGGGAAAGAGCGGAAAGGCAAATGTGGATTGACTAGCTCGACTTCCTTAATCTTTCCTCACTTGCTGTCCTCCCCAAGCTTGACTCGCTTTCAAAAGTGTGACATTCAATGAAGCCAGAGAATGTTCGCCTTTTGATTGAGTTTCCGAACGAAGTGGTTGGCCGACGAATGTGTGGAGCCTGATAGCTCACTCAAGTGTGGGTGGACCACCTTACCGGGTGAGAAGTCAGGTTTAGTATCCTAAACTGAAATAAGTCGACTCTCGTTCGGGCTACTGAAATGAACCAAAGGCTGTTGACTCCAAAGACCGAGGTATGGTTTTGATTCCTGAAGAGCACCCTGCACCCTAGCTCATAAAGGTGACAAAGGTTAATCGACTAGAAGGGTGGGTCGATAAGACGACAGAGAAGATAGCTCACCTAGTACTACTTTTCTCGAAGGAGTGAGAGAAAAGGAAGGCGGAAGCTGTCGTTACCTGGGCAGTTTGAATGGACAGAAAGGAGCTCCTTGAAGCTTACTAATAGGGGGGTTTAAGGGGGGTGTTGTCTTTGTTCGTTCGTTCGCCGTTGGGGCTAGAGAAAATCCCAGTTTCGAATCGCACTAAGCCCAAGTAGAGCTAACGAGAGGCGCCCTTGGCCCATGAAGGAAAAGCTCAAGCTGTCTCTCCTTGCTCTGGTAGCTCAAAGCCCACCGGTACTGTCGACCCGCAGCTTACTTACAAAAGAAAAAAGGGCAGGATTTGATTCAGAAACTAAGCTCGCAGGATCTAAAGTGGAGTCTCGCTACAAGTCGAGCTTGAAATGGAAAGTCCAATGGAGAAAGTCTCGCTCGCTTAGACAGGAGCGATATACGCAGGTCTTGTCTTGTTCTCTTTTCACCTTTCTAACTCCTCCTGCCAAAGGTGCGATGGGTTCGGGTGGCCTAACGAGATTAGCATAGCAGGTCTTTTTCATATGAACGGGAAAGAAGAGGGCTGGGCTTAGGAGTACTTAAGAGCAAAAACCAAGCTGCGATAGAAGTTAGGAGCTCGGCTTTATCCTATTTTATTCGGGTTGATTTGATCAGGAAGGAAGGGATTTCTCCTAACAATAGGAGACAGACAGATCAGATATAGAGCACTAACACAGTCAATCCAGGGTGAATCTCATTGTGCATCTACTTCCGCTCATCGAAAGTCTACCTCCGACTGAATCAATATCTCGTTTTCCCTTTGCTGCCACGGAGAGCGATGCTCCGCCTCTTTCTTAAACAGCTCTCGCTCATTCATTTCACTGAACCTGAACCCTTCCATCAAGAAGACAAGCGGGGCGATCAGTGGGATCCCGTTTTCTTTGTCTGTTAAGCCTCACAGCTATGGTTTTTCTTCTTTTGTCGAATCCGAGTTCTTCATGCCATGAAGACCAGCCAAGCCGAACTAAAGCTCCACAACCCGTTCTTCCCGTTCAACCCTTCTCGTCCTTACTTTGCTTTCAATGGACCCCATCTGTATCCTTCCCAGCGACCCTGCTTGTGTCGACCAGCCAAGCAGATGTGATTCTGTCTCTTCCTTTCCTATTATCACTGACATTAAGGTTTACTCTCTCTCCTTGCTCGTTTCACTCCTTTCCGTGAAGAGCACACTAGGCACCAAGTCGCAGTGACAACGCCTTCCGGCGGTAGTCCTCCGGTAATCAAGCAAAAACAAACATGCATTCATCGGAGGGAGCGTGGATTGTTTTCAAGTCAGGCAGATAGGTGCTCCTTTAAGACCATTGATTGTCGCTCTTTGAACAGGCAGAGACGAACACACAATTCCAACGGCAGCAGGAGGAGGAAAGACTTTCGAACCCGACACATCCACTGCACGATCCTTTTGAGCCGTAGTTCCGGGATTGGATTGCAAAGGGAGCGGGAATGCTTTGAAGCTCAACGAAGTCAAAGCCCGTTCACCGTTGACCTAGGAACGATCCATGGAGTTCTCTCTGTCCTCCCTTTGCTTGAACTGGACTTTTCCGAAAAGGTGCTTTGCACTATATGCTGGCTCACCCGGTCAAGCTCTTGGCTAAAAAAGATTCTCAGACACTCCTCAGGCTACTGAACTGAACTTTCAATAGCGTTTGCGTGAGCTATCGCTTACTCAACTTGCACAAAGCTACTGAAGTCGCTTTGCCTTCGCTACAATTTCCTGCGAAACTTGACTGACCTCTTAGGGCCTTTCATGCTCTCCATAGACATAGAAAGAAGCACAAGCCTCACACCGGATTCAGGCTCTTTAAAAGGTCCTGTCACTTTCCTGTCCCTATCTAGTCCACCAGCCAAGCCCAGTTCACCAGTCGATCCAACTTTGAAGTCGGAGAAAGCTTTTTGTTAACAAGTCGGAGTTCGCCTGCCGCTTTCTATCTGTCTAAGTAAGTCGAACGAAGCCGTTAAAGGAGCGTTTGGAAAGAGCACCAAGGAGGAGGAAGCGAAGCTGACAGCCTTATATTAAGTATTAAGATATTTATTCTTTATCAACAGCAGCTCGTCGGGTTAGCTACCAGATAGAATACATTATCTTCTGGACGGGCTTACTATACCCCTCAAGGAAGAAGCTCTTAGGCCTTACTAAACTAAGAGTGCAGGAACGAAGTCAAGCTAATAGGAGAGGTAGGCCCGGATCCCCCTTGTCTTGAATGCCGGGCAGGGGAAGCTACATGCCTGAAAGAGCTACCAGGGCAGGGAAGGTCCTACGCTTCTTACCTCTGACTCTCTTTATGATTCTGTACTAGCTGCCTCTAAAACTACTAAAACTACAGGAGCTACCGGTTATACATCCAGAAAGAACCGTGGCCACATCTGACTGCCCAATAGAAGAAAGCTACAAGACATTTGGTTCTAATCTATCCTTCTCTTCTAGAACCTTTGTGAAACCTTGGAAAGACCTTGAAAGCCAGTAGGAACTAGCAAATAGAACAAGCTTAGAGGACTTATCCCACTCACAGCACAGTAAGGAAGAGAAGAGACAGACTACTGCCAAAGGAAAAGCTGGCTGCTTGCAGGAAGGAACGGGTAAAGAGAAAGAAGATTCGTTTCCTACTACTTTTAAGCTCACAATCTGAAACCTATGGTACTTGTTTGAAGTTCGGGATCAAGATTGTTCACCCGCGTTTCGCCGGGGAAACCTGTTGACTGGTCAAGCGTACGATCCGAGCAAGGTACTTTCTTATTTCTCTTTCTTCGCTTGGAGCAACCCTTTTGGGTTTCCATGGATTGATAAATGGGTCGGGTGGACGCAACTTCTTTGTCTTTTGTACGCCCTTCCCTTATAAAAAAGTATGGACTTTCAGGCCCATACCTTCAAAACTAAAGCTTGGTGGAAAACTACCACATTTACATAATGGTTCCTGCTTTCCCATTTCCCTATTAGTATTTGATTAGCAAACCAAGAGCTCCTTCGGACCCTTCCCTTATATAAAATAGGAAATAGTAGTCTTACGTTCTTCTTTCTGCCAAGTGCTGAGAGATCTACTTGAAAGATCCAACCCCAAAAGTGCTCATTGAGTTGAGTATCTCTTGAGATCCGGGTGCGCGAGTACAGGATATCCTAACATGTGAACACCTGTGAACGTCCTTATGTCATGCCAGAGGGGAAGACGGCTCTAAGCTTTTGCGATAGTCATCCCCATGGTGAGGTGAGTTGCCGGCTCACACGGGTCCTTCACCCCCAAAAGGAAGAAGAATACAATCGGTTGGTTCATGAGCTGGGCCAGCAACCCACAGTATAGTATATCGATATGCGTAATTCATTAATTATTTGAGGGCACTTGGGATATCATAAAGAGAGTTCTATCCTGTCACTGGCCTCCCATAAGTGACATCGTTCCAGCAGGAGGAAATGAAATTGGCGGATGAACAAACATAGAGTGAGTAATGTTGTCCGATCTTTCAGACAGATACGACCCTCCAGAGGTGCCTCGGCTCTTCGGGATGCCCCGGTTACAGTCCTGCATCCTCTCTAAATTTCAGAGCTTGGAAAGGAGGATGACCTCATTGCATTGAGTCGGGCAGACAGATGGACACTTGCGTAGGTAGATGAAAAGGAAAAGGATTCAAAGCCAGAGCGGGCTCTGGTGGGCTGGTGGGGTGGCACTGGTGTGACGGGATCTTCCTCGGTGACCAAGACGCATACGCTTAGCTCTCCAGCAAATAGCTCGGACAGGTACTCCAGCTCGTCGTCTGGCTCTTTCTCAACCGGCTCGGGTTGCATGATCTCTGCGGGACATGGGAAAGTTATTCTGATGTGTGGGATTACCATGGCTCCTCCTGACGGCTCTCTTCCTTCCAGCCTAGCAATCCTCTTCTCTCTTCGGTCTTACATTAGCTTCTTTCTCTCTGCCCTGGTTGGTGTGAATCCCAAGCCATAACCTTCCTTGTTGTCCTTCGGTTCCAGGGGGCTTTTGATGCCTTGTCCACATGTACCAAGCCCTTGCCCTGGCTTGTATCCACACTTCACCATTTCCTTGGCCATCGAGACAACGGCTCTAGGCAGGCTAGGCTCAACAGCTGCTACTTGGTGCACAACTGAGACAAAGTCAAACGAGTGGAAGGATGACTCTTGTACGGCACTGGCACCAATGTAGGGGATGGACAAGTCCTTCTGTATCGGGATTTCCTCTTGATGCGGTAGAAGAGGTCTAGTCTAGGTAATTTCTTTTGCTAGAGAATATGTTGTTGTCGGCATAACCGATTTAGCTCAAAAGGGAGTTCAGTCACTTCCGGATCCGGATTCAATGATTGTTGAGTGAACGAAGCCAAGTCAGTAGCCAACCGCTTGAGAGATGCGAAACCTTAAGTGGCCAAGAAAGGGATGAGTGCCGCTTAACTGATACTGATTTAGGACTGAAAGAAGGCTGAACATGGATCCGTACGGGGAGAAGAGAATCTAGGCTCTCTAAACTAGACCGATTGGACAGCTTTCAAAGGCGTAAATAGCTCTATTTGACCTAGTTTCAAAGGCTTGATTGCCCCTTGGGAGAAGTGGAATCAGGGCAGAGGGCCTATTTGTATTTGATTTGAACTAATTCGAATCTCGTGACCCATGATCCTTAGGAAGGGAAGAAGGGCTCGATCCCAGACCAGGCTCCGCTCAAGTCGATGGATGACTATCACTTACTCTTTTCCCTACGACCGAGTGAGCGGCTGTTCTTGAATCAGTTGCATTTGATTTGGGAAGGTGTGGCGGTATTAAAAGTAGTTCCGGAGAAAGGCTAAATGGATTTAGGAGCGAAATAAGCCGGCTATCCCCTTATTAATAGACGCTGGCCCCGGCACCGGCTCAGGCAAAATAAAAGTAGCAGCAATCAAGATACCGGGCTCAAGGCTAGATAGAAGATAGGCTATTCCTCTTACCGGTTGAAAAAAGCTGTTACAGAAGAAGAGTCCTTAAGGCCTCCCAAAAAGATAGAAGTCTCCGATAAACAGTCCTTACGCCGACATTAGCAGTAGCGCTAGTAAGGCCGACAAATACAAAGAGTGAAGGTGCGACAGCGCTTTTTTAAGCCCAAAGGCTAGTTCAGTCACTTCCGGATGAATAAGAGTTCTCTTTCTCGATCGAAAGAACCTTCATCGAATGGCCTAAGAAGAATCGAATCATCGCCCGAAAGAAAGGGCCTTAATTAAGGCTTTCTTTCCTAGATGGAGAGAATCCGCAAGTAGGAATAAGAGCATTGGGGAGGGGCCTATCTGCAGTTGTCGACTCTGAACGAATGGTTTTATGTGAAGAAGAGGTGGTAGAGAGTAGAGAATAGAATAGGCTGTGATGCCAGAAGAAGGGGAGAGAGATTTGCACTCTTGAGAGATCCTTTGAATACGACCAGGGGGATAGAAGATAAGGTAGGCTAAGCCGGAAAGGGAGAGAGTGGAGTTAGATCCGATGCCATGGATTCTGTTGGAGGAAGATCCGCAGGAGAGAGAATTGCTTTTGTTGAAGAAGCTTAAATAAGCTCTTGCTCACGAATCCCTTTCAGGTGCAGATGAATATGCTGTTTAGCTTGGGACAAATGGCTTGTCCTCAGCACCAAAAAATATAATAGAATAAAAAAACAAAGAAAAATGACCCTGCTTCTACTGCCGAGTCTACTCCTGTCCTTCGAATGAGTTGAAAGGCCCTTGCCTTATCACAAGGCTTGTGAGCTGTGCCTTCTAGCAGCTAAGCACTCGGACAAAAAAGGAAAATGCCCCACTTTAAGTGGGTATTATAGGTTATCCTAGTGGTGGTATGGAGCTAAAACCGACTGCCTCCTGGGTCAAAGAGGGAAGGCACAAAGGCCATACCGGTCCTTTCCCAGGTCTTCTATCGATCATAAGGTTGTCGTAATTCCTTTGGTAGTATCACCTCTTTCGCTTCCACAAGCACCTTCTAGCTCATCTAGGCTTTGGGACTTCGGGTTTTGGAACTCGTACTTAACCTTGGTGTGTCTGGACAACAACTAGTTTGTGAAAACAAGCTCTAAAGTTCACCTGAATAAGGAGAGAGTAGCTGCTGGTTTGATAGACAGCAGTCTTCCCCTTCAACAAATCTTTTCATAGTTAAAGAATTTCCACGATTCAAAGATTTTCTCAGAAAAGGGGTTGTGTCAAATTCAGTCCAGTAAACCAAAATAAATTTGTCCTTTTTGTTTACAAGAGCATATCTTCCGTTAAAGCATACATCTATGTTTTGCTTTACAAAATAAAAACCTTTCAATTAACTAAAATCTTAACCAAGTTTTAGCTCTAGGTTGGATGGTTGAGAAAGACCAATTAGACCCAACATGACGAACAATAGATCGAAGTTGCTCAAAAAAAGAATATAAGAACTTACTTTTAAGGGCATCTAGTCTAATCCACATTTAATGCCCAATCCATTGTGTTACTCTACTAAGGGATCGTGAAGTGGTCTTGCTCTCTTCTTGTTCGGTTTGACTCACTTCTTGCGATGTAGGTCTTCCTCCCCCTTTTCCCCCTCCACCTTCTGGTTGTTTCATGAGTGCGAAGAAAGCTGACTCCTTTTCAATAGAAAGGAAGCAAAAGAAAGAAATGTTAAAATCTAACAGAAGCCAGAAATCACACAGCATAGATGAATGGAACAATAAATGAAGAAAACCTGAACGGATATAACAAGAATGCAGCCCTTTTTGAAGCTCGTTTCAAGCCGGAAAACAGTAAATGAAGCGGGCATCACCCACAAAAATTGTTACATATTTTATAAAAAAACCTAAATCAAACACTACCCATCAATCATCCAACACAACCAACTATTCATAAAAGAGAAATTCATTACAGAAATTAGTGAGTGAAATAAAAGAAGATTTTGAGCCCCAACGACAAACGAACCTACGGGCGGGGCATTTTCGGGGATTAGCCTCCTTCCACAATTCTACTCTTTTTGCTTTCTTTTTCATCCCGCCATTCTTCTCTTTAAGAACTGCGCCCCACCCCCTATTTGAGTAAGGCTGGAAAGAGAGAGGTGCTTGCTTTATGAAAAGAAAGACTGGAATTGAACTCGATCGGAATACGGATGAGATCAGAAAGGCCATCATTGGGGCAAACGATGCAATAGCTTCGGTTAGAGCAAAGCCCAAAATGGCATAACCAAATGATTGTTTAGCTAATGATGGATTTCGCGCCACGGAATGAATCGAGGAACTAAGGACGTTTCCAATACCGATAGCAGCTCCCGCTGAAGCAATTGTAGCAGCTCCGGCACCTATTGATTTTGCACCTTCTAACATCTCGAGTTGAGAATTCTCGTCACGCTTTTGAATTCACGATTTGATGTTATAGATTCCTCGTCGATTCTTCCCCTCGTTCCTTTTCTCTTGGGCATCTCACTTGGAATGCAAAGCATTCTTTTCGATCTTGTACCCCTAGTTTGATCGAGGGCGGTACACTTCAACCCAATATCGACGAAAAACATAAAAACGTGCGCAACTACATCAACAACCTCTATTCTTGACGTGAACGGACGCTTTGTCATTAGAGTGTTATAACCTTAAATAACGAGAAAGCTTTTTTTTATTTGTTTACTCAACTCGTAAAGGCAAACAAAAAAGGGATCCGCCTCGAATCAAAACGATTTCTCCTTTCTTTTCGGAGCTACGAGATTTCTTCTCTTATGAAATTTCTAGTTTGATCGAGGGCGGTACACTTCTCCCCAATATGAGATAGGTTGCAGCTATAGTCAGAACTCCAACTGGGCCAATTGCCTAATTATGACCTGAGGTAGCGAACGAGACAGCAAATGGATGGAAATTCTCCACTTAATGGCTGCCCTCTTCTCAGCAGCCTCGTCAGGATCCTCGGCAGGGCCACCCGAGAACGCATCCTCTTCCGGGGAGTCATCTTCTTCTTGCCCTTGGCCTTAACCGCTTGCTCCGACGGATCCGTAGGGTTGGTGTGGCCGGATTCGTCTGCAAAACGAAATATAAAAGTATAGACGAATCAGCTATTGCGAAAGACGGTGAAAGGGAAGACCAAGAGAAAAAAGACCCACAGCAATGAATTCGATGATACGGGAACGACCACGCTTTCATCATTCCACAGGGAGCCCCGCCTAAAGTTTATCGGTTCTGGAGAACCCAATAAGCTTTCTCCCCTGCCCGATCTTCCCGCTCAATAAGTGGGTGTTTGCTTTCGTGATTGTCCCGATTGGGAGATCTTAGATCAGACGCTAGCTCCGTTTAATCAGAGGCTGCAGACGTTAGCCCCGAGTCTGGTTTAAGAATTCCTTGTATTGAAAGTTGAGATCTGGTGCCCCCCACACCAAGAGGTCTTTTGCTTTCGGTTTCAGCCTAATAAGAAAAGGGATTGATTGCAAGTCTAGAATCTCCTTTGAAAGTTTTATTATCTGAACTGAAAAACCAAGTCGCGAACGGATTCTAATCCTTGATTTCAACCAGGCGTTGTTTTGTCGATGCGATTGGCGATTGGGGGTTTCCCCTTTTCTAGTAGTTCTCGTGTGAAGCGCCAATGGGAGATTCAAAGCAAAGTCAGATGAGAAAACGCCGATTAGGAGATGCACGAATATTTA
>JANPWI010000033.1:32500-51429 GCA_026545225.1 Cornus controversa
ACATTTGCACTTGTTTTTTTCGATTGGGCTTGGAGAGTGCTTTTCCAGGGTTGCTTGATGTGGCTTTTGAGGCCAATTGTCATTCTTTGGGGGGTCCAGTCATCTCAGCATTGGACTTGACCGAACGAATAATTGATTCGCGTAGTCCCAGTCTCACTTGGATCGCTTCGAACAACATGGTTCACTTCTTTGATTCGTGGATTCGTTCCTCCCCTGGCGTAAAAGAAACTACTCCTTGCCCCAACAAAGCCAAATCCTGCCCTTCCCCCACGAGAACAGAAAAACCAACAGACCACGAATACCAGCACGCATGAAAACAGCCCTTTTTCAGTGTTGTCGGAATAGGACCTGTTGGTGGTTTAAAGGGCATTACATAAGGATATGGAATAAAGAGTACGACTTTGGTTCTAGAGATAGCTTAGTTCTATTTTCACTAAGCCAAATCTCTGTCCTGAGTGGCTAACTATTAAATAAAATGAAGTATCACCCCTTCTATTATATTAAGGGGTACGAAAGATAGCCAACAAGACACCCAATGAGCTAGGACTAGGGAGGGATTCTTCTCTAGAAATGATTTGACTCTTATCTTATATAGAATCGCCTTTCGCCTTAGGCCTGGTCAAAGCAAAAAAGAGAGGAAAAAGGCAATTCCTTCTCTTCTGTTGTCACAAGAAGGGACTAGGTTCCTAGCCAAGCCAGGGAATCTACGATCGATTGTAAATATCCCACTACGGGGTAAGAAGCAAGGAAGGAGTGCCACTTAGTGAAATTCTTTTTTTAGTTCAATAACCCGCCGAAGCAAATCCTTTTCTTTCGAAATAGCCAAGCCAGTAAGTAGAAGGGCAAGGTGACCACAGGGAAAGAGAGGCATTACCAGAAGGAAAGTAGTCCAACTCAATGTCTTACGCATCAGTGGCATTTGAATGAAAGCAGTAAGTCAGTGGCCAAGAATCATCGATTTTGGAGTTACCGGCTCAAGGCAGCTCATGGGAATTTCTTTAAGTAAGAACGATCCCCAGTGTCATCCTCTTCGTCTTCTCGAAAGGAAGCGAGTGACGAGAGGGTAGCAAAGAGAGGACCACTCTTTAGTAAGATAGCAGCCAGTGAAAGAGTAGAACTTATTCTCTCCATTCAGAGAGAGACCCGGTAGATGTGTGCATCAGTACAAGGCTAGAAAGCGAAATAGATAGGGGACGGCTAGTTCTTAGATAGGGCAAGTGCTCTAAGAGTGAAGCTAAGGAAAAGGAGGTAAGCCCTATTCACAGCGTCTGCTCTGCCTCTATCATCTACGTCAATTTGTGATTCCCAGCCAAGGAGGCGCGAAGGTTTCTTTTATCGGCCGATTCCCCTTTCGTCATAAGGCGTAGGGCTCTCTTGGAAAGTCATCCGATCCTGCACTACCTTTCCTTAGCCTAGGAATGCACTTTCTCCAGAACCTGAAAGGTGCCCCACAATATAGACTATTAGCCACAAGTGGGAGTCTTCTATCAGTTTAGTACTCTCCGTTCTCGCTTTCTTCAACAGTAAGGACTTACACCATCCGGGGACCGGCTTAGGCTTTCGCGAAAGCACCTTTGGGCGGAGGCTTCTCATCAACTTACTCTTACTGAAGATTAAGAAAGAGATAGAAAGAACTCTTCTAAAGCACTGACTTCTTCCCTTTCCCTACGCTCGTGCCTTCCCCAGAAAGCTCAGATGCGAAGAAGGGACCATAGCCCTAGTTCGGGTTCGGTGCGATAGGATGAATAAACCCGAAAGCATTGATTGAGGGTCTCCTCTTTCCTTTCTTTCTAATCCGAATCCAAATCCATGTCGCCCTCCCTAACCCTAGTTACTTTAATATCATACCTGGAAAGAGTCAACGTCAAGCCAGAGCTAGTCTAAGAGCTAGCGATTCTCACCCTAGGGTTAGGTATCATAATAGAGTAAAGTAGGTGAGTAGCCGGCCCGCTCCCTGGCACTTTAGTTCAAGTTAACCCGCCCACTGAATCTTTGCTATAGCCGCACTACCTAAAACATATTGTATTAGTTGGGATGCCCTATTCATTTCATATTTCTTAAGCTTTAGAGCGGATTGGCACTATCGTACTTCTGCTTATGCTTAGAAGAGAGAGAAGAGGAATAGTCAAGCTTTCGAACATCTGGGGTAGGGCATAGAGACTTCAATTCTTCCATAACCGACTCCTTACTTAGCCTTTGAGCTCTAGATAAGATCTACCCGCCTCGCTACTATATCATATTACTCTCGCAAACATGCTAGAGAAGGACCCTGCAGCTACATCAACAGGGCCGAAGACAAAAAAAGTTGACAACCAAGACTTGATTTAGGCCATGAGGCCATAGGAGAGGAGAAAGCACCAAGCAAAACCAAACGCCAAGGCTGAAAACCAACACAAACCCACGAAGAAAGAAAGCATGTACCTCTCTCAGAAGGCAAAGGAAAGGGGCTCCTAAAGAAGAAAAGGAAAAACCTCAGCAGTTACTATACCAGAGTCCTCACGCAGGATGCGATTCGACCCTTCTCAGCCCACCGGGCACTCCGGTTCACTTGCCCTTTCAGGAGGGAGATGACAAGCCGGAATGCATGCTATATGATCAGCCAGCTTACTATTCACACCTCAAGATAGAATAGGAATTTCAGGCGCAACCTAAGGAAACTTAAAATTAGCTCTAGTTAGAAAAGGCATGAGAGTTCAAGCCCAAGCCAAGAAAAGGGAAGGAAATCACTCTGCAGACATTGCAGGAAATGTATCTGCGTCTGTTGATGCGGAAGTTTATTCGTATGTTTATGCACCTGTGTTGTCGGTTTATTGTTTAGAGACCCCAGCCTACCAACCTGAATAATAATCGATTGCAGGAAGGCCAGTCCCTCCCCCTATTGCTCCCCCATGAGCAGCTTTTGACCAATCATAGCATAGGTCGGATTAGGAATATGCCGCGTAGGAAACAAAGGAACGATAGCAAAATGGGGACCTCTCTCATAGGACGGAGGAATCCCGATACGATCGATACAATTCATGGGACGGAGTAGTTCAAGATTGGAATTGTTAAAAGGTACATAGATATCCATGAACGCCTATGACAGGCCGTGAAAACATGCTATTCGAGATCGTCTTTGTTATAGCGACATGTACGTCGACCGACAGTGATTACCCTGCAGGATTCGTGGTCGTCTGGGTCTATTAGTGATCAATTGTCAAATTAGGGATATTCACTGAGTTGTTGCACTGGAGTGGTGAGGGTCAGTCTTGGGTTAAGCTTTGACAATTCTAAACTTTTTCTTTCTTGAATATACTTTTGCCGGCAAATCAGTCCTACCCGGTCGTATCTGTCCCCTCTGTCTCTTGCTTTTGCATTGAAAATGACGGGGTTTATGCGAAAAAGACTTCGATTCTATTCCCGTACTTCCTTGAGGAGTTGCTTGCTTCTAGTACTACTGAGTAAGTCACTCTCTTCAAGCTGGTGCCTAGTAGCTCATCCCTTGTTAGAAGCTCATCTGCTAAAGCCAATCGCTCCTATCTGGACTCAGTCTATACGAGCATCTCTCTTTAGCAATCAAGCTAGTTCGGGGCTACGATAGGAAAAGAAAGATGGAAAAAATGCTCTCTTTTCCGCCTTAGGGTGGTCGTAGATCAGGGCTTGTTGAAATACTTCTTCCCTTTCAGAGTCATATAGATAGCTTAAAAATCTTTATTACCTATCTCTTCTCTGGTAAGGATTCAATCAAGTCAATCCGTACGCTAGTGCTTCTTCCCGTCTTTTCAATAATAGTGCATTCCTGCCTTTATTTATCTGTGGCAATCACTATACTTGCCTTCTCGCTTAGATGTCTTCCTCTTTCGATCCTACACTCCCTTCTGGCCCGTTGATGGAGCTCGACCTCTGTTGTTGGATGTGTTTGTCTGAAAAGTTCTCGACAGGTCAGTCGCCAGAAAGCTTGTGGTCTTTCTCCCTAACCCTAATCGGGTCTTTCTCTCTCTCTGTCTCGCGTGCATCCTGTCGTCAGTCCGTCTCTCGCTCTCGCGCGTTCGCAGTCCGACGGTAGCCCATCAGCATTCCTCGCAGATTGTTCTACTGTTGAGTGAGAACCAGGGCGTTGAATCTCTTTTGCACTTTGATGTGACAACATTCAAGTACAAGTTGGATTGGATTTGACAACTACACTAAACCTATTGCTCGCCCCTTAGTGACTCCTTTCTACAATTGAATCGCATTGCTTCCTTAGAACAATCTCCCTCCGTAAACTGCATTCCTGATCACACTTCCGTAGACTGCAGTCGGCTTTAGTGACTCCTTTCGTAAACTTAACTCGCTTGGTGCCCTTCGCCGGTTTATTCCTTCCTCGAGCAGAGCAGCAATGTGGCAGGACCGCTCCTTTCTCGATTGCCTTAATTGAAACTCCTTCCCTCTTAAAAACAAGTCCGGTCCGGTTCTTTCTTGAATGTGGAATCGTTTTAGATCGTACCCAAGTGAAAGGTTGCCCGTACCTGATATTAAAAAGAAGTCTTCGTCGTCGTCCTACGAAGTACTTGAAGTTCGTTTCGTTACCGCAATATGTCGACGACTCACTCTCTTTCTCTATATTAGAAAAGTTGACTTCTTTTTCTTTTTCACAGCCTATATGCGTATGCGGAAAACGAGAGTCCTTACTTTTCTTTCTCTTGCCCTGACATAATTCAGGGCTATCGGTTCCGTTCTGTTCTCTCTCTCTACCTCTTCTTTTTGACCTAACTTCAAAATCTTTTATGCCCGGCCATACCAACATGGGAAACCTAGCTTCCCTCCCTTTGAAGTGCATTTATCAGATCAGCTCCCCGAGTCACTAGAAAGAGGGTGAAAGGCCCACTACTTCTTCATTCATGGCCTATTTTTTGATGGATCTCCCTTTCGTATTCATTCGACCTGAGGCAAAAGAGAAGTCATACAAAGAAAGGTTCTTTCATGCAATGCATAACGGGCGGGCCTACTATGGATTCCTCCAACTCAATGAATGAAGGGAGAAGTATGAGGAAGACGGCTTTCTATATGAAGATTCAAACAAAAAGGAAAAAGGAACCATATCTTACTGAATAATCTGACTGAATGAGGAAGAGCTCTTTATGTGGTCTCACTTTACCACCATCTGAAATGCGCGAAACTTCGATTGGTGGAAGCCAGTCCATGAAGATTATCCCTTTTCTTACGTGCAATTCCCCTCTTTCGGTAAGCATCCAGTATCTCAGCAAATGAACATTTCTCTAAGCTTATCCTGTAGCTTATACGTCGTTTGAAAGCTGCTTCAAGGATCCAACGAATAGCTAAGGTTTGTTGACGATCCCGGGCTACAATCCCAGGGACATCATAAACAGTACCTGCTCTTCCTACTTTTTCCACTTCGAATATGGGCTTTATATTCTCTAGGGCGTCAACCATAAGTTTGATTACATCGCGTTCAGTTCGAGCTGGGCGATGAAAAGTTTTGATAAACAATAGCACGAACTCTTGTTCTTTTTACCTTCTTTCATGCGAAAGTTGACCAACTTCTTGATCAATTCTTTTTGCTCACCATCCAAGCCCCCCATATAGCTGAGAATTTCCGAGCAATTGGAAGCCGCTTTCGATGACGAGGCCGATAAATTGATATTACGCGATCCTTACTGTCCATCTTTATCAGCCAACTCCCCTGTTTCCATCTTTCCTTTGTACTCCCTTCCCTTCTTTAAGGAATATATCTTGTAGGGTTTTAAAGGGTTGATTGTGGAGATCCACGACCTCTTCTGCCTTCGGCTTATTAGGCTGATTGTATAGAGATATCCGATCGATCTGTAAATAAGTAGTCATCTGCGGGCTAAGAATATGATATATAGATAGGACTTATCCTTCTGCCCAGCTCCTTGAAACCTACTCCACTCTACTCTCTTGCTTAATCTTAATAAAGGGGCCACCTAAATCGTACAAAAAGGCTTGGCTCAAGAATGGATAGGCACGGTGAAATACCTGGAGGTTCTTGAGGAGATACTCCCCGTAACAGCTTTCAAGGCTCTCTCCTCTACCAGGAAGTTGTTATGCCTTCACTTGAGTACCCACTCGATCACATCCTTTTAGGCTTGGAGAGGGCCGCTGAAGCTTTGGTGGATCCTTTGCTTGGGGGAGTAGCCTTTTCACTAAAGGCCAACGACGATCATTCTAAGGTAGAAGAGTAGGATCGTAAAAAAAATCTCTAGCCATCAAAGCTCGCCCCCACAGACTTGTTGAGCAGTTTGATTCTCATCATCAGCTGTGCCTGGCTTTCAAGTGAGCCAAGCAAGGAACCACGACAATAGAGCGCGGTGCAAAGCTCGTTCGAGCTTCTGCTGTTGAACTGGTCTCTGGACCACATTGATCATAGGCCACTTCCTTCTATTCAAAGAGCAGCCCTTTCTTTGATTGGAGTAAGATCCACATGCTTTGTAAGGCCTCCAATACCCCTTGATCCCTAATTCCCCATGTCGTCTACTATTCCTTCGCTTTCGCCTCCTTACTGTTTTCATTTTAAAGAGGAGTCCCCTCGTCTCTCTTTCTTTTACAACGTGATTGGCCCCACTTGATCTTTCTTTTCTTAATGGTTCTACCAATTGATATATCTTTACACAGCCGCTGTCCAGATTCAAGATGGATATATTAAATCCTCTGGGCATAGCAATGACTCTACTATCTTTCGTGAATCCGTAGATCGGTAGGCTAGCTCGAAAATGGAATTATCATAAGTCATTATGCTAGTTGGCTTACTGACTTCTCTCTAAGGTAGTTGGCCCCTAATAAGCGGTGGTGTGAGGTGGTGTACAGAGTGCGATGAAAAGTATTGATAAGCTTGTGCTATTGTAGAATATTAATCACATTGCTCATCCTTATTGGATAAGTTTGTTTAGGATCGGTCATAGATAGAAAGAAAGTCAAATGTACAATGGGTTATAATTCGGGAAAGAAATCCCTCCCAGACTAAGACGCCAACTCAAACTTCTCCTTTTGGAAACCATCCCACTGTGTAAAAACCGTGCAACTGAAGACTGAAGGGTCAAATAGGTCAACGGTGGGAAATACTAGAAGAGGATCAGTGTTTCGATTTGAGACTGGGGGCGTCTTCTCCCTCGCACTTAAGTGAGCTGCCCCACGGCAAACTTCTAATGAATCACGAACTATCTTATTAATTCGAAAAAAATTCGATTGATTTATACGAGTTTCTTTTTCTGTTACGATGGATCGACGAAAGACTGGCCCAATAGCTGCTTCAGCGGCAGCAATAGCTACACTGTGGATGGCAAGGCCGAAGTGAAATAGTGATGACTATCCCTTTGTGGTTTTTTGTAACTCTGCAATCATACTCTTCAATCATCTGATTAGATTCTCATTGTGCGGGAAGCTCACTCGTCCCTCTGTTCTATGTCGGAGCCATTCTTGGACTGCTCATCCTACCTGATCGCTTCGGCTTACCGGGATCTTTGCCTTTTTGGCTTCCTTGCCTGCTTGACCCTAGCCCTCCCTACCGTCGCTCTCTGTTATCGATCTCTGCATCACCATCGTCTCGTGAACGACTCCCCCTAAAACCCCAAGCTTCGAGTTTCCTTCGCCCAATCAGTCGTGCAAGACATTAGAGATTCGTAATGGTTGTTGCGTAGCTGCCATCTTGTTCGTTTTCCCCCAATTTTCCTTTTTATGCCACTCCATTTCTGTGAAAGAGATTGATTGTCGGCCCTTATACATGAAAGGGCAAATGTTTAATGTCGAAATCCAGCGCATCCTGATAGATCCCGGGTCTGCAGTGAACCTCCTGCCATATTGAACTCTTCGGAGGGTTAACAACTAACGATTTGGAGCATGAAGATGTGACGATCAAGGGTTTCAATCAAAGCGAGTCTAATACAATGGGATCGATCACTCTCCCCGTACGGCTTGGAGAGCTTGAGACTAAGGTGTTATTCTATGTGATTGACGTCGACACCTCCTATCGCGCTTTACTTGGGAGACTGTGGCTGAATAAGTACAAGGTCGTGCCCTCCACTCTCCATCAGTGCCTCAAATATGTTGAGAAGGGCGCTTCGAAGGCTTGCATCCCTTTTCGGTGCTGTAAACGCGTTATACCGACGCTAAGTTCTACTTTGAAGAGAAGCAGGAACAGCCTTCGCATAAAGGAAGAGTTGAGGTGACGCACGAGATTCCGAAGTGTGAAAGTCATCCATTGCTCTTGGGAGATGACAGTGATGATGATCCGCTCGTCTCATTCCCAAATGAGATAGATGAAACTTTCCAAAAAGATGATGATGAGCACGAAGAGTTGCTCGTTTGGGTCAACGAGCCGAATGTCTCACAATTACCAGATCCTCACCCGGCTGGACGTAGCAGTGGTTGAGGAATTGAATACATTCTCCGTTAAGCCCACCCAGAAGGGGCAAAAGGAAAGAAATTTTTACCAATCCTCGGACCTCCAGGAGATGAAATCGATCCGGATGCAGGATACGGGTCAAAGTAAGAACTCGCTATTTTAGTAAGAAGGCCCGAAACATATTGCGCAAGATCGGCTCCGACTTAAGGGTTCCATTATCCTCGTACAAGCTCTATGAAAAGATGTGGGGCTTCTAGCTCCTCGAAGGAAGAGAATGTAAAATGGCACCATTAGCTACACTACTGGGTTAGGGTATAACCCTAATGTTGAAATTGCAGAATGCTTCACCACGGTCTTCGGAGATGATTCAGATGATGATGAACTCAACATTAGGTTTTCGGATCAACAAGAGTCGGGCTGGTTGATAGTAAAAAAGCCTGCTGAAGAAGAGTCCTCTCACATTAGGACTATTGTCGAACCCTTCAACTCCCGCGATAGTTGAATCAGTGTCGAATGACTGCTCTCCTAAGCCTTCGACAGATGAGCCTAAGGAGGCAGAGGCCTAGAAGGCTGAAGATGAACCCCTCATTCAAGCTAGAGAAGCCCTACCGAAGCTTGAGGATGGCAGCCAGGTGTCTTTGACTTAATAGAACTCCATTTGGGTACCGAGCAAGATACGAGGCCCATCTTTGTTAGCACGTTATTAAGCGAAGAAGAGAGAGAAGCCTACCGCGCGCGCTCCTCTTGGAATATAGAGATGTGTTTGCGTGGACCTACGATGAGATGCCAGGTCTTGATCCAAAAGTAGCAATCCATCGATTGGCTGTTGATCCGGCGGCTAAGCCGGTCAAGCAGGCAAGGCGACGACTTCAGCCCGATCTCGTTGAGCCCGTTATTAATGAGATTAAGCGATTAATTGAAGCCGAGTTCATCGAAGAATCACATTATCCTGAATGGCTAGCTAACATAGTGGTAGTCAAAAAGAAGAATGGACAGAGAGAGATCAGCGTCGACTTTCGAAACTTGAATGCGGCTTGTCCCAAGGATTTTTTTCCACTGACCATTACGGAGATGATTATTGATGCAACGATCAGTCACGAGATCTTATCCTTCATGGACGGTGACGGAACGGAATGAAACCTAAGTGGCAGCAGCTTGTCTTTATTGATTTTGCTACTATATGCGCATAGAAAGTTGCAAGATCCAACAGAGGGGGTAGTGGGTGGTGTACAGAGTGCGATGGGAGATGAAATGGATCTCGATGCTTGGCTTGCCAACCCAGGAACAGAAGCAGCTGGTACTTCAGTAGAGTAGAGAGAGGGAGATATTCTTTCAAAAGGGCCTCTCGCGTGGAATGCAAAAGAAAGCCACCACTATTCTATATGAGATGAGATTCTTTGATGTTCTTGTTGCACCCTCTGTGCTCGATCTCTCACTAACTGAGGAATTTTATTCGGAGACTTCTACTGCTGAGTGCCCAGCCCAGTTTGACTCTGCCGTCGTTCCACGCCCATCATCAATCATACATCGAAAGCCATTGAATGCCTGACCCTAGACCTTCCTCCCGGCAAAGAGAGGGATTAAGGGAGTTTAAGGAAAGAGCGTCATTGGCCCAGTAAACCAATATTCCGGCATCCGTTCTACTATAGCCCAGCCCGTTCCGGAGCAAGCATAAGTGAAAGTTTATCCATTAGAAGATCCGGCGGATAGCGATCGGGATCTAGAATCCGCGGGCGTAGTTTCATAGTTTGTTGCGGATCACCTACCACGTTAAGGCCTACCTTACTTTGACTTATAGTTATAGTGGACCCAATGATTATGTATTGGACTATACCAACATATGCAAATGATTGGCATAATCACCGGCGGGACAGAGACAGGGGTCGCAGTTTAAGTTCCAGAGTCTACAGACCCAGAGCTAGGTGCTGACCGGGCAAAAGCATAAGTCGTTTCAGTAGCACACTGTGGTCCGGTCAATGTGCCGACAAAGAAGCGCGATTACGCTGTTCGGGCAGGCGCGTGTTCTGACGAGAAGAGCGAGAGCTTCAACGGGGTTATATGAAGTCAGAGGCATTAGTGAAGGGGAATAAGCTTAAGCTAGTGGCCTCTTTGATTTTACTTCCGATAGACCTCGACTTTATTCGAGCTTGGTAACCTCTAGTTTGATCAGGAAAACCAGCTATTCGACGAGACAACAACTATTCAACCGGAACCAGAAGGCGTGGATCATTAAACGTACCTATTCGAACGAAGCCTTGCATCCCTCCCTCGATGATAGTAGCTGAGTGGACTATTGGATACGGAACATAGAACTACCAGGCGAGGGAGATAAACCTGGGATCGGGTCTCGTCTGCTATGAACTTCCTTTAATTCAATAGTTTGAAGGCCTTATCAGCCTATATATATAATATATTAGGGCAGTCCCGAGAGTCATTCAGTCCGCCGAAAGCCCTCAGTTGAATGATTGGAGGATTTGGTGAAAGAACTGCTCATAGATGGATTCGAAGCATGGGTTTCCGGGATCAGCTCCATTTTTTTACTTTATAGCTATACTCGCATTCAAGTGGCACGCTTTCACATAGTTAGTTCAAAGTTATCGTTTATTCATCTTGTGACTATCAATGAAGGACTGCTCCATCAATGAGCCCCACCGATCCTGCTAGTTAGCACAAGCCTTGCCTTCGTCCCCTAGAGGGACGTTCCTGAAATCTTGTCTTTCTATCATTTCATTGTTCGTTTTCTTTTGTCTATCTCTGCGGTTCACTAAACTAACCTCTTATCTGGCCGATTTCAAGAATGCAGAAAGAGAGACTGCCTGGATGGCTCTGTAATTAAGGCAGGCAGCTGTAAGTCGAGGACGAGTAGGGTACTTAATTGTCGGGCACGAAAGTGAGCAGGGGATGCGAGTCTTCGGCCAAGCCATGGGCAGATTGAGATCGGTCAGGGCGATTCGATGCTTCCGCGAGATAAGCGGAGAGCGCAAAGGCTGAGACTGAATCGGATGCTGATTCTAGAGTTGCAGCTATAGCGTCTGCCTCTTCGTCTGCTCGTCTTAGAGTTCCACGCCCTTGATCGGAGGAAGCTGGACCAACCATGGGTAAAGCATACTAGCAAGAAAATGGGTCTATCCGTGGGTTCCCAACGGGGGTGGTGCCCCCGAGGTTCTTTATCTGATTCATCAAATCAAAGAACTCATCTTTAATCTCTTTCTCGTTTATCCATATCTCATCGCAGATCATGAGGGGGCTTAAGACTCAGCTCGCGACGATCCATTTCTTACAATAGTGACCGTTCCGTCAGCCAATACTTGAACCACAGCTTATCTTGCGGGAACCTCTGGCTCGATCTTCCGGCTCATTCTTACTTCTACGATAAGTGTGTAAACTATCCATTCCATTCCGGATCAAGCCCCATTTTACGGAGTTGAATGACACGTGGCCAATGCCACAGTGGCGAGTGCATCAATGGGCACGGCGAGACCGAAACAAGCAATCAGAGAGGAGGCCATTTCTTTGAAAAAGGGAAGCGAAAGCTGGCTCGACTAAACGGCTAGAAGAATTGATTCAACCAAAAGAAGTGGTCAAAGCGAGAGAAAGGCGTTTGTGATCCGAGATTACTTTAAGGCGGCACGAACGAAATCGTCTTTATGTATTTGGTTTGGAATGTCACTCTTATAGAGCGCGTAGGGCTTAGAAGTACAAGGCATGAAAGGAAAGACTGAAGAAAGGTACGAAGTGTGGTAAACTTAATGACATTTGAGCCATAAACCCATACTACTACTAGCTAGCAGCGAAAGCCCTTTTCTTGCTTGCTTGCTGTCGGATGCGCTAAGGCGAATAGCTCCAATGAAAGCGCCGGGTCTTGACAACAGACGAGAAAGGCCTCCTCATTCGATGCCGCAAAGAACCAACCTAATGTGCCAAAGTAAAAGGGTAATTCAGTCGATCTGTCAAAAGATCAATCCCTCTTTCCGGAATTCTTTGCGAGTGGGGAAATCCATGCAAGGGCATATTTCTTGGTAGAGAGAGATCTCTTTGCAGGGTAGGAAGCAATTAGCGCAGGGCTAGCGTCTATAGCAGGAAAGGGGAGGGCTAGGGCACGATACTCAACTTAAAAGAAAGACAGGATATGGTTCGGGTTGAACAGGACTTTCGATGGGATGATAAGCTAAGTGGTTTCCCGGGGCAATGGACAACGGATAAACTAGACCATAGTCTTCTGCCAGAACATGAACGCGGGGAATTCGTGGGTGCGCGGGAGCACCATAGGCTTGCTCAAGAAAATAGTTTCTCAAGTGATTGTCCATGGAAAATAGAGGCAAGGTCGTCCACTAAGGTGGGCATCAAGCATCTTCAAATCTGGTATCAGATCATCCAATTAGCAGTCGATATCAATCAACTAGAACGTATCCATCACAGTTTGAGAGTGAATACGCTTCCTTTTCTTTTGGCGAAAGAGCGCTCTTTACCTTTACGTGGGCTTTAGCCCTCTGTTCCTTTAGCCTATAGATTTGTGACTCGGGATTGGCCTGGTCTTACGCGTACCGTTGTCAGCCCGCGGTGAATATAATTGTGTTATGGCGAGAGGGCATTTCAAGCGAGATTTTCTACTGCTTCTTTAGCGGGGCATCTATCTATCCGATGCGAATCCGTTACTTCTTCCGGTGTCGGTAAGTAATTCCCGGACTTTGACAAGAGGAGTGGTTCTCTCAGCTCTTTCTCTTTTGGTGAAGAATCAAAGTAATCCTTCCCTTGGTATTTGTTGGTAAGAGAAGCGAGCCCGGCTTGAAAGCAAAAAACGCCGGCATCGTGAGGAGCGAACAGAAGCATTCCCACCCAAACACTTCAAATCAAACAAATGACTTTGTGTCAGGAACTTGGCCGAATACAGGAGCCCATTCGGCTTAGGCTTCAGGCAGATCACTTCACAACACTGACTTAAACCGCATGTAACTAACATTAGCAGATGATCTTGCAGACTAGACCTCGCTCGTCTCTCTAAAGGGGCTGCTCCCGATGGTACGATTGTATTTGTTATTCTTTCCTCATCTCCTTCGTTGTTTTTGTTCTTCTTACTTTATTTTATGCCAATCCTTAGTTTAGTGAGTAGTGCGAAGAGGAAGTTATATCATAAGGGCTGCCCATTCTTCCATTCACTGATCGACCTGGCTGCCAAGCTTAGCCTGCCTTGATTGACTGCCGCAATGAACTTGGCTTTCTTTCCCCTTTCTATCTAGTGGTACGCGTAGTCGGTGCTCTCTAGCTATCCAGTTTACGGTTCTTTTGATTGCGTGCGTGCTGCTGTGCATCTTTCTTTGGTTCCGCTTTAGTGAATTTCAAAGAACTGCTTTTCATCCTTAATACGTGGTTGAATGAACTGCTGCCCCTGGCTTGAGCCGATTCTCTCCTCGCGTAGGGTATCCGCGGATCTAGGCTGTCCTTCGTGCCACAATCGATTCTACCTTTATTTGCTTGCCGGGCATAGATCATGATAGAGTCTCCGCGGGATGAGGGACTGGAGATGCAGGTGGCTCGTTTGCTTTGTGAATCTCTCTCTTGGTTTGGCTTGGCCAAGCTTCTTTTGTTAGCTACACCCGTGTAGTCCATGTCATATTAGGTGGGACTTTTCTTGTTAAAGAAAAGGGGCATAGGAGAAGCGAGAGCAAAAAGCACTAAGAAAAACTACTAACACAAAAAGCACAGACGAAACAGCCCTCTCTCAGCGAATATCATACCGACCCGCATCTTCAACTCGACTTGGAATAACGGGAATGCCACCTCCTTTGAATCAATCCCTCCTTCCTTCTTATGCTCCTCCCTACGTTAGCAAATCTGGCTCAAGCCCGGTAAAGACTGCAAGCGGAGTCGGCCCCACTGATGCGATAAACCTTAGGCCAGCCAGAACTCAAGATTCGTGCCTTCTCTGATGGGGAGACAGAGGATTGAACTCCACGGCTTGACTTCGACTTTCCTCTGACCCCGAATCTGAACCCAAAACAGTTGGCTTTTCTTGCAAAAATGCAGAAATTGAGGCATTCCTCTTCTTCACACTCCGAGCTGCAATCAGATCCCAGAACCAACCTACAGACCGAGCTGACAGAGCTGCTGGGTTCTTCCTCTTGTGCCTTTTGCGCGTGGAATAAATTATGAAAAGGGGTTGGCCTAATCGTAGTCAGAACAACGAGATCAAAGAATGAATAGGGGGGTTTTTGGGGGGGTTCCCTTTTTTTCTTAGTGCGAAACGCATTCTCTAACGAAAAACGAAAGAGGTTGGTAGGGAAAGCTTCCCGTCGAGTGGGATCAGAACGATCTTCTGTCTCCGTAGCAAATGGTCCATTTATTGATGGATCAAAAGGATAAAACTTTAGGAAAGAGCGTGTTTTTGTCTTCAATAGCTTTAGGCTTTTCCGGTCAGAAAGTTCAATCTGAACGATCAAGAGTGGAGAAAAGTCCTTCTTTTGATTCGAAAAAGAGCGATTGAAGCAAGACAAAAAGAAGGAATGACCAACTTGCTTGTGGGATCCGCTTTACTCGGATCAGGGTTCACACTTGACGAAACGGAAAGATAAAGACCCATCATTAAAGATTCAAAAGCGGATTTCACCATCCATTGAGTGGGAAATGGTCTCTAAGAAACTCTCATTGAAAGGCAGGCAAGCAATGCAAAGCTAGACGAACCCAGACAGAGTCCAGCGAATCCAAGCAGAGACAACTCAAGCTTGGGCCTGCCTTTCGGTCAATCAAGGAAAACAAAAAACCTCGAAAGAAGCACTTTTTTACTTGCTTTCCATCTGCTATACCTGGTCCAGCCGCTACACGTATAACAGCCAATACACGGTTCCCGCTTTTACACATGCTTCTAACATTCGTACAGTTGTGGTTCCGGGTGATACACCAGCGTCTACGCCTACATCCGCAGCTATTCTTTCACGAGTGACTACATTGGCTTATCTAACCCACAACTAAGAAACTGTTTATACCAATGTTGAGTGGGGATTTCTAGCTACATTAAACCCTGTAAGGTTACGTTTTGAGAACACCCCGTAAGGAAAGGGTATGGTTGTCATTAGTCGTTCTATTTGAGTAGGGAAGGCGGGCACGAAGTCATAGCTCGCCCCATTGCGAAAATGTGTACAAAGTATCTCCCTCCTTCCCTCCCTTCCCCCTGGCAAGGATGCCATACCATAGGGTTCCAAACCTATAGCCCTGCTTGGCCCTATTGTGGAGTAAGCCGTTGCGCTCCCGCG
Source organism: Cornus controversa (assembly GCA_026545225.1). NCBI lineage: Eukaryota > Viridiplantae > Streptophyta > Magnoliopsida > Cornales > Cornaceae > Cornus > Cornus controversa. The sequence goes on from JANPWI010000033.1 coordinate 48,086, forward strand.
CGCCATATATTAGTAAGGGTTTTTCAGCTGGCTCTATTACTGGTGCTTCCGTGGGGTCAACCGATTCAAATGCCTACGTTTCTAGCTTTGATGCTCGCACTAATGGGTTTCGGTCTCGATCTGCGGGCGGCTTTATGGTCATGGATTTGAAACTAGATATGGAACTTTCATTGCTACTTATGGTTCGATAGCTTATTCCTATCCCCGTTTATCCGGAACCGGTAGGGGCAGGTTCTCCCGAATAAGTTTACCCCGCCGAGGCAGATCTATATCCTTTTCATATCAATATGCACCCGTTATACCTGATCCAGTAGATCCATCAGTTTGTTAGTCTCCAGTTCAAAATATAGATTCAGGTGACCAAGTTTTCCCGAAACCAGAAGTTTACCGAGCAGCGAAGGGGGAGAAAGTAGCCACGGTTCCAGTTCGACGTTCGACCAGCAGCTGTACCAGTAGAAATTCAAAAGCTTGTTTCAGATCAAAACCCTGATCCCCGGTTCTAGCTTATTTCCCCGCCACCAGTCTACCAGTTCCGACTTTTTGCACATGCAAAGGTTGAATAAGGGTGACAGTACCTATTCCCATTCCAGAGCCTGTGAAAAAGGCAGTTGGTTGAGATGACTAACAGGGCAAGGGCAGAGCCCACTAAAATATAGGCATATACAAAGGCAGCTTCAGTATAATAAGGAGTACCGCCGGTGGCAGAGCCTATTCCACATTGTTCCAGTGCTAGTTAACCAAATAGAACCCATTGAAGCACCATAAACATCCGAGCAAGCATGAAAGACGGAGGCAGAGGCATTTGACCGAGTCTAAGAAGCTTCCCCGCCATCCATCCATCCGTCCGTCTAATTCTAGTTCGAAAAGGTAGAGCTAGCAGATCGAAGACGGCCTATTGGCAGCGGAATCAATCAATAGTGGAGCCAATTCCAGAGCGAGCATCCCCAGCGAATCCAATTCCAGTCCTATTCATTGGGGATGTAGGTCCAGCGATTCGAGATAGAGACCCAGTTGAGCGGAGCAACGCTTTGCTAAGAACCCAGTCTCATGCGAAGGATAGTCAGTTGGTCTCAGGTAGCTCTGTCTTTATTGCCTTGGACTTTACCTCCGCGACACCCCTAAGGACAAAGGCATATGTTGGGACACCACTTGTAACACGTTGTATTCCACTATACACTCTAATTATAGGAACACATACAAATACCATAACTACATATATAGGAACGCAAGCACTTGTCGAAACACTATTCTTTCTGCAACTCGATTTGCTGGTTTTTCTACTGCTGGCTGGCTCCCAGGCTTTCCTGCTGCCTTTTTCAATGCCTCTCCCACAGCTTGAATCGCTGGTGCCTCAACCTCTGCTAGTGGTTTTGTGGATTCACCTACTTATGCCTGGGGCTCAAGCCCTTATGGATAAATAAATAGGTGGTTCTGAATCAACGGGCTCTGCTGCCCCCGTATAGCGACTCTCTGCTGCTTTTACTTAGCCAAAAGCTAACCTGCCTTTGACTCTGCTATGAGTGAATCTACTCCGGCTCTGGGTGAAACAACCACTGCGATTGCCTTTGACCATACCTTTACCTATGCCTATATTCATATCTTCCAGTTGCAGATCCAGAGCGAGTAGTTGCTTCAGTAGAGCCGGTTGATTCCGGCGATTCTGTTGATGAAGCAGTCGAAATACATGGTTGAGTCAGTCGAAGAAGCAGTCGACCGAGCAGTAGATCCTGTCGATTCAGCAGAAGTAGATCTAGAACCAGCTTCCCCACCACTACCTCCACCAGCAGCATAACGCCTAGTAAGACGGGGAAGGAGTGTTATGAAAGGGAGAAAAACCTCACTTATGAAGCTAGGAGGGACTTTAGGCTATCACGCTTAGTCCCATAAACATAAAGAAAGTCGGGAGATTTGCTGCCAGACTGGAGAGGGAAGAAGGGGGACTTGTCCTCACTTACTGGAGCAAGGAATCCCGACTTCTTAGCTCAGTCACAGGGGAGCGATCTCGTACAATACTGTTATTTGCCTTTCTTTCTATCTCCCATAATGGGACCCTACTCGAAGAGCTGTCCTACTAGCAACTGGAAGAGCGGGTACACAATCCGTTCAGTAAGACAATCGGAGGTAGCGGGCTAAGGTAACGAAGTTAGACCGAGATGAACGACTCAATTCCTCTACAAAAGAAGTTGCGGACTCAGATGTCCTCTTACTAGAAGAGCAATGACTTGGGACCAGGATCGAGGGAAGGGGTTAAAGAAGGAAAGAAAGAACAGAGGAAGAAAGAGCGGAATAGAATGCCCAATGAACGGGATAGCCGGGGTTAGCTTTCAGGTTTTAGCACTTTATTTGATTGGCGGGGGTACCGGGGACCAGTCCTCTATTCCAGAAGGAATGCCCGACTCTCAGTCAAAGGGGAGCGGCACATTATGCGAAAACTGTTATGGCGCTGAATGAACCGATACGAGATCTATGCCAATTTCATAGATCCCGTCTTGTACTAATAATACAAATAAGGCATATATTCGGTGCCCCAAATCACTTCTCCTAAAGGGGGACCCATTTATGCCTTATTGACGCGAACTGGTCTCTATCGTATCGATCCAGAGGGAAGAATCTTGGTCCAAACCCCAAGGAAAGCACGGGAGAGTAGAACGCTTTTGCACGGGGAATTCACTAGAAAAAGGCATCTGAGAAATCGTCTGATTCGGGGTCCTAGGGATAGACGGTTTTCCACCGAGAATGAATGAATAGAATCATATGAAAGAATCGTCGGATACGAGGGATAGCTACTAGAGCGACTAGATAGGAAGTAAACTGCCCATACCGGGCGACCGGGAATGGCGTAGGAGTTAGCGGGCTTACAAGGCAGATCGGGAGAACCAGTCAAAGTCTTTATTATTTGTTTGTGCGTTCATCTCTCCATCTAAGAAATGGGCTCTTCCACGAAAGATGCTTGAAGGAGAATCTTCGTTAGAGGGACATTCTTCCTAGACAAGTTTGAAGCCCGGATATAAAATTCTTTTATCACTATTCCAGATTTGACGTGAAAGCCTCTAAAAGATATTTTATCATTACAGACATTGATAATAGAAGAGATATTCGTCCATCTCCTAATAGGCGTAATCTAGGCTTCCTTTTAGCCTCTTATCCTCTGAGATAGCTTCTCATGCCACACACAGGGTAGCGTCATTCGCAGCGAATGGTATTTGGAATTCTGTATGCGAAGGAATCTTAATTCATCAGGGAAATCCATAGTTTGACTTCTAAATTCATATCTGACAGAATGATGAATTGGTACAAATTTATATCTGAGATAGAGAACCTACAAATGTTTGCTCTATGTAAGG
>JANPWI010000062.1:0-7500 GCA_026545225.1 Cornus controversa
AATTTGGTTAGTAACCTTATTTATTTTTGTAGATCGAGTCCTTGGTTTGTGAAAAACATCTAATAACGGTTCCGATTCTTGGAAGCAAGGGGATCCCGCCTATGCCCATAATCTCGAATCTTTACATATTTATAGAAAAGGGAAAGGGAAATCTAAAAATCTCTCGTTTCAAGCCTCTCATCCCCCCTTATAGTCAGAATCAAGGGCCTTAAAACGTCTTCAAACGGTCAAAAACCTAACGAAACAAAGAGAGCCTTACATCCAATCCCTTTCACTGCCGGTCAAAGACGGATACCTGAGATTGAGCCTAAGAATCTGTCAACCGAGGGGGTAACTCCCTATTTAAGAATCAGCTTTCCCTTGATCTCGGTTCGCCGCTTGCTGTTCTAGATTCGCCTGTCCCTTACGATGCCACTAATTATTAGCACTTATACTTTGAATATTTAAAGGTATACAGGGCTTTCCTTAGCCTGTGTTCTAACAAGTGGCGGGTGCAAGTGTTCCAATCAGTGATGTTCCAGCCTAGCTAGTTACAGATCTATCTTCATTTACTTAACGCTGTACCCTATTCATCATTGACCCTATATTAGAAGTTTTTGATACCTCCGTATTACAGGGGCACACCTTATATAATGGTCTATATAATGGTCGAACTAAAAGGCAATAGGACTGCACGACCACCCATAGACAACCATAGACAAACAACAGCAAACCCATATCCGGTTGGAGGTCCAAATACGGTTCGAGATCCCAAATATCCCTTGCCTTATTAAGGCAAGCCCGTTCCAGACCTTCGCTCGGTTACATATCCAGTCCCTGTACCTCTTTCATAGCCACAGTAGAAGAGGGAGTAGCAAAGGCAACAAAGGCAAAGAGCATGGGCATAGGCATAGACAGCTAGAGCATAGGCATAGGTTTAAGGCATAAATAAGGGCTGGGTAAAGGCATCATAGGAAGTGTCCCTTCGCAGCACGGTTCCAGATTCACCAGCAGCATCTCGCTCCTCAGTATCCCTTCCAGTTCTAGCTTAAGATCCTCTAGTTGCAGGGGCAAGAGATCGAGTTTAGCCGGTTATAGGAGCATAGTGCCTAGTTTACCTCGTTGAAGCACCCCAACAAGCAGCATATCGAGATCGAGAGCAAGTCGCCCTCCCTGGTTGGTCCATATCCAAATGAAGTTTCTCGAGTGAAAGCATCCGAACCAGACCCATATCCTAAGGGTGGGTTTGGGGGTCTTAGTTAGTGTCCCCAGCAACGTATCCAATTTCCCCGGAACCCATTTCAGTTGGCCCAGTGAAAACACCAATAACGGAGACAGAAGCACCTACAGCGCGCGGGGACAGAAGCGGTTACATAGGTGGTTGCTCTTAGTGAGATGCGGATCCTGACTAAGTTCCGGTGGACTTGTAGCGGATTGAGATCGAGAGCGAGCATCTGAGCCAGCAACAGAGGCATAGACAAGAGCAGAGGTACCTGTTCCTGTTCGGGGTTAAGCCCCAGATCCTGTTCGAAAGCCTACCCATAATGCCAGGGTGGATTCATAACCCATTTTTCCATCCGCGGGAGGGAGAAGTAGTAGCTGACCGAGAAGCGCATTCTCCGGTTTTATAACCATAGCGGGTGGGTTTGGGCATTAAGTGTTCCAAACCCATATCTTGTGACATCTCCCCCGGTTAGATAGACAGTGACAGATCTGGTTCCTGAGCCAATTGATCCATTTTATCAAGTTGATTCAGTCCCCCTACCCCCTCTTTCTTTGAGAGCCTTCTCCCATGCGATGAGATGAATTCTGTCTCTCCCTCCAACACCAGACCATGGGCATATCGTCCGAATTCCTTCAATCCTACCAGCCATTCCTTTCGGGACCCCGGACAAGGAGGGAATAAAGGCAAGCTTTGAAGAGTGGATTTCATAAAAAACAAGACCTTACCAGCTTGACCTAATAGGGCGGGCACCTTTCCAACCCGAAAGCTTCTTGCTTCATTTCTCTGTAACTGAATTCCAAAGTTCCAAAGTCTCGCATTCCATTAAAAGAGAGTTCAGGACATGGTCCCCAGACATCAGAATGAACTAAATGAAAAGACTCTTTACAACGACTATCACTGTGAGGAAAAGGCAACCTATGACTCTTAGACAACTGACATGTAGAGCACAAATGCTATTTATTGAAAAGGAAAGACTGACTACTAGACAAAGGAATGGAACGACTCATCTCCAAAAGTAGCTGATGACTCGGATGTCCAAGCCTTCTGTGCCAAAGCTCCCACAGATCACTTCCAGTCTCAGAATTCATCGAAGGACTCGTACTCAAATTGATTGAAGGAGGAGGCATATCTGGTGCAACATCCAAGACATACAGGCCGTCTCTTTCACTTCCCTTCCCAATCGTTGTCCCCCTTCAACACACAACACGCAGGAAAAAAGGTTGCTGAGCAATTTAATTCTTTAGTAAGCTGACAGATGGAAACAAGATTTTTTATTTTTCTTAGGGATATGGAAATTAGATAACATCAAATGTGAAGAAAGAGGAACATTTTAAATTCCCACTATGGGAACTGGAGATCCATCAGCAAGAAAGGCAGAAGAATCACCGGAGAAGTGAAGGGAAGGTGAAAAAGAAGTGGACGATCCATCCTGCTCTTTCAAGTAAACTCTCATAAAGCCAGTAAGTAGAGCTAGCTCTTTATACTTACGGGAGCTGAAAAACAGAAGGGCTAGCGATAGCACTCCGGCTTGAAAGCAGTACGAGAAGCGAGACTCAAATAAGGGTTCCATACCACCAGTTCAGGCATATGGGGAAAGGGAGCCAAGCAAACCGTAAGGCCCACTCGACGGATAGCACACTGAGAAAGTACTCCTTTCAGCGGGGAGTGGGAACTGCCTTATTCCAGTGAACTAGGATAAGCGGTAACCGTTCTTCACACAAGATAGAAGGAAGCAGCAAAGCAGCACGCACCCGTAGAAACCTGTGGGGCAGACTTATTTGTAGGGGAGAATATGTGTTTTGATGTAGGAACAAGGCACACAGCCGCCTTATTCAAGTGAACTACTATCAGCTATCAATGCGCTTCGGTCTCTTTCACTTGAAGCTACAGAACGGTCCTACTTTAAACAGTAAGCGGGGAAGACGGTTGGACAACGATAAGGAGTGGGAACAGCCGCCTTTAGAGAGAGAGATACGGGGCGCGAGACTCTAATAGGGCCTGTTTGAGCATCATGGGAACTACTTTTGGAGACAATTCAATCCACATTTGAAGATGCCTTCGGGATAAGGAAACTTGGCCTGGGTAACTACGGCAGCAAGCGAAGCTGACTACACCTAGCATTCTTAATATAGGATTCCGTACCGTCAGGAATAAGGAGATTGTTAACCAACATATATGAACCCGAATCATCAATTCCAATGAGGGTGGGTAACCTGCTGACTCGAAGCAGCAAATACTTTAAAGAAGGCCAAAAGCGAAGAGCAAGTGACTTGGCTTGGAATGTGTAAGCTGTCCGCTATGAGGGGAATGGTTTTTTATCAAATCTCATCTCACTTGAAAGAGGGCAGAGCGGCATTCGAACTTATATACTATATATGAAATTTAGCAATTCGTTTATACGAGGAAAAAGGAAATAAGTGTTATTATTTCATATAATATATAGAAAGCGTGACGAGAATTCAATTCTATAATAGTATAGAAGTTAGTTTCAACTGAAGGGGGATAGACCTCCTATAAGCATCGATCTGTTTGATCCGGGAATGAAGTAGAGATTTGAGTTAGGTTGGTTGAGAGAGTAGTCCGTTTGACCAAGGTGAAATAAAGTCAAAGAAATGGGAAATAAGGAAAGCGCGTACCTCAACTAACTAATCGGCCAAAGTCCGTCTGCCGATTTCTCCCCTTCCAAAGCTCACAAGAAGTGGCAAATACAGTCTCTACTTGTTGAAGAAAACCAATGATTTTTGGCATTTCGAGCAAAAGCGAGAGATTTGTTCGTACCTCCCTTCCTTCGCTGAGACCAGTCCTCGGCTACGGCTTATGGTCCACCCAAGCCTTTATTTCCAGCTGCTATTCCGACTCCTGTTCCTATAAAGAGTGACAAAGCGAGGAAAGACTAAAGCCAAGACTCATATTCCTATGTTGAGTATTCCGATTGCTTTCCCGATCGATTGCGGTTCCTGTTGGACAGAAGAGTATAATTCATTCTTTAATCTTTTCTATGATTCATTCATTATATTACTGATCATGTAAACGGAGACCCTTCTAAGGCTCCCTAGATCTTATCCCACCAAGGTAAAGGTGTTCAGATCAATGCCATCTAGGGTTCGATCAGTGGTAGCTGGGGTCATCTTACCTGGAGCAGATCGTAGGGTCTTATAGACACGAGACTGAAAGCTCCGTAGGGTTGACCCACTCGACTAAAAGGAGAGGAGATAAGGATATAGAAACTTTCTTAGGCCTGTAGCTTAGTTGGTGCTTCGCTCCGCTTTGGTCCTTTTCATTCTTTTTTGTAGTTGTTGGCTTATGGACCTAGTGAATCGTCCAGCCACTCCTATTTAGTTATTGGTCTTCACAGGCTGCGGATCAGGCTTGGTTTAGTTATCCTCCATAGACGGATAGAGGTTCTGGATTACTCATTTAAGGCTTCAACAGAAACTCCAACTTCTGAGACTGGGTGACCTTGCTCCGGATAAAAAGGGTAATCGATCGGCATCGAAGTCTCGTTTCACTCTCATGCTTGAATTCATCTCCTCATCGGGAAAGAACTGCTCTTTAACTAACCGCCTTAGTTGTCATGAAGTCCCTCACGGGTGAAAGCTCAATCCACCGTCCCATATTGTTTCAATCCTACGTTATGGTTGCGCCTACGCTCCAGTAAACCCTGTTAAGGTTGCACCTATGCTCTAGTAATCCCTCCCTGTTCGTATCCTCTAGTCTCACTTTCTTACCGGGTGGTGGACTACTCGACATTTCAGATTACGTTTGAGATTCTTTTCTGCTTGACTATCCATCCCTACCTCAAGACTATGCCAGTCTTATTCTGTCTCTCTTCGAAACAAATCTTATTTATTCATTGGTAGGGCATGTCTTCTTATCGTTCCATCAGCGGATAAGATAGAGAAGTCGATCGGAAAACCGTCTACAAGGCCGATTACACGCAATTGTTGCAACGTTTTGATGCCATCCCCCCTGACCCCCCGACTCTCGCTCCTTTGTTGATGCCACTAAGTGGTGGAAGAACAGGCTATTTATTACAGTGATCGGATTGATCTCTTTGGAAGTCTTTGGAACCCACACTCGGATGCAATGCGGCCAGAGTCCCGGCCTGGGAGCCCCGTTCGCCCGCCTTTGACTCATTATTCTATATCTCCTAATCTTGATCTTCACTTGAACTTCAAACTTCGCCTCAAATACTTCTCTTCCCGAAGTTAATGTTCTTCTACTTCTCTTCTATCTATAGAAATACTAAGTGGAATATCTTCGAGATTATCTTATTAATAGAACAGGATTCCATCTAGCAGCACCTCCCTTCCAGCGGCTATCATTTCTATTGAATCCGTACAGGGAATAGGTGCATCTGTTGAAGGCATTCGAGCCTGTCCTCCTGCGATCATGCATGCCGCTAAGGTAAGGGTCGACCCCTCATCCCAATAAGATATGCGACTACTTATTCCGTCTCGCATTGCGCATTGCAAAAAGGACCAAGGCCGAGCCTATCCTAAAGGCGAGGAGGAGTAGGTTTCTGTTCAAGCATCGGATCGAGGGTACAGGTAAATCAGTACTCCTGCCTTCAGTCCTTGGCTGTCAAGAGCGTCAGTTCGTAATCCTATTAATTAGTCCAGTCCGTTAGATAGTGAATATTAGAATGATCTTGCTTATCCATATGAATAGCAGCTTGCTTGCTATACATTCCTTAAGAAACCCGCTAAGCAGGAAGTCCGCCCCAAGCCTTCTCGAGAGCTGTGAGTTATCTAATCAAGAGCTGGCTTACCATATTCTTTATGCCTTCGTGATCCTTTGAGGTGAGGGTGCAGTTAGGTAAATCAGTACTCTTGTTTGACTTTTGACTGAAAGGAAAGGAACGAAGTGCTCGACCGTAAGGGAGAGGGACATTGGCCAATTCCAGAATGAAAGAGACTTGATTGACGCGGAATCTCGACCAGACGAAGGAGAAAACCCCAAAATATGAGGCTTTACACATATTGAAGTCGGATGGTATCGGCTGTTACCCGATAAACTCGTTGCCAAGCTTCTACTAAAAGGGTCTGAACGACCTACCGTGCCGGGGCGACAACAACAATACAAGTGGACAAGGCTAGCAGGAGGCTACTATCGCGGATGCTACCTTTGATTGAGTATCCACACATCCTGCTTCTACTGCTTCCACCAGACTCGCCACCTGCGCCTACGCCCTCAGATGGTCTGCTTGCTTGCCTGCTTGAAATGAGAGTTTATTAGAGAGCTCCTCCCGCTCATCGAAAGGAAATAAAAACAGACTTTATCGATGCTTCCCTACTTAACACGAGACCTTTCCTGGTAAAAAGAAGTTAAGAATCCGCTCTTGGCTGAGGAAATCGTTGCCAAGCTTCATTCTAAACCCATTTTGCTATCCTATCGCAGCAGAGCAGCGGCTTCGCTCTTTCTTATTTCCGTAATTGATTCAACAACATAACTCTCAAATGGAATTCGCGTATAGAAAGAAAGAGTTATTTCGTCCTACGCAGTGAAAGTGATGAAAGGTTCTTAAAATCCCAGGGAATGGTAATACTAATTTGAATTGAGTTATTGCTGACCAAAGCACATCCACACAGAGAAATTCCCGCAGGTACATCCTACACGGGGTATACCCCACCTACAGCCACCCAGATACATACCTACTTTTCCGCCTTTCTCCCATAAAGCTTCCTTTCCTGAATCTTAGCTCTTCTCTTTCTTATTTATTCTGACTACTATCACTTTCTAAACCGGGCCGGTAGAATTAAACCAGAACGTATCCGGGGCGTACGCCTGGAACAAGAAGGTTCGTCGTACAATTTCGGCGATTACAAAAATAAAGGAGTATATCCCTCTCCCTTAGTGTCTTTCCACTTCCGTCGTTCAGGAACAAACACTTCGCCTAATTCTTTTGAATCCCGGCCCGGTTTTTCCCCACTAACCAATTACGTTACGACCACTGAACAAACTTGGTTGACGAACATGGTTTATGCGCCGCTAATGTAGCGGCTTGTCGAGCATTTGACAAACTCACACCATCCATTTCAAATGGGATTTGTCCCGTGGACACACGAGCAATCCAACCCGTAGGATTTCCTTTTCCTCTTCCCATTCTGACTTCTGTAGGTTTCCCGGTAATAGGGAGATCTGCGAGAACTCTTACCCATATCTTACCATTTCTTCGGAATTGTCCGCTCATAGCACGATGGAATTGTCCGATTATAGCCCGACGCGCTGCTTCAATGGCTCGATATGAAAGACGACCAGCTCCACAACTTTGAGTGCCATATCTTCCAAAACCG
>JANPWI010000062.1:12500-17059 GCA_026545225.1 Cornus controversa
CCCAAATCATTCTTAAAGCTGGGGCCAGACATAAAGATAAATGGAGTGAGTCCTCTTCCTCTTCTCTATCTAGGTATCACCTCCCCTGTAATGAGAACTCCCCGTAGATTGACTTATGCCTCAAGCCCGGCTATCCCGATCTGTACTCTAGTTCTATCCTCAGATGGGGCTTCTCGATATGGCTAGACTGTCTTTCCTAGCGAGGTGATTGATTGCAATCTGAGATTCATACTAATCAGACTAACCAGACTCTAGAGATAGAGTCTGCATGATCCGAATTAGAATATATATAATAATATAAAAATAAAAGAAATTTTGTTTGCCTTTGGGGCGCCTTCACCCCTCACCCAAGGTTGTATTCCCTAATGTCTTGATATTGAAAAATCCTAGGCAATTGGCTACCTATAGGATTCGTGGAGACCAGGCACCTAAGATACTCATAGCTAAGGTGGCGAGAGACTTCTATGGAATTATTCAGAGGTTGTACTCGCCTTGAGCCTTTTGCCAAACGATTGAGAATACCTTTCCAAATCTATGTTAGGCGCGCTTTCGGGAAGAACATAGAATAGTATAGAGTCGGGCGGGTTTTAATACCACTAGAGCTACTCTTATAGCTTCATAAGAGAGGCTGGGGTGTCTTAGCATGAGCTCCCGGTTGGGGATATTCGAGGTTGTCTACGAAGGGGGCAAGAGCTGTTACGCTATTGCTTGATTTACTTAATTCCTGGTGTTTTATTGCAAGAAACGAGGGGGAAAGAAGAAGCTTGACTCGACCGATTCAGGAAAAGAAAGGAACCAGTGAAGCTTTAAGGAAAGGCGCGGGGCCGCTAGCTGCTCAATTGATTGCTTTCGAACCGGGGGGATAGGGGGAGAGGAGAGCGAAAAGCAGGCAAAGAGGTCAGCGCAAGTAAGATTGAAGCTGTTAAGGCGCGGGTGGTGTTCTCAAAGTCAAACTTCCCTTAACTCATTCCCCAGCCCCTCCCGCATAGCAATTCAATGGTGAGCTAGCCTAGTGGTTCACTTAACAGAAGCACTAGGTGAGCGGGTGCGGCGGGACGAAAGAGATAGATTTTTTTTATTCATTCCCCCGCACCGCTATGGATGGATTTAATGTAGTACCTTATTACCTCGCTCAAAATTGCTTGACTTTATTCCTCTCCTCCTCCCCCAGTCTGGCCCCCTTCTTTGTATCGGTGCTTGTTGCGGAGCTGAGGTCAAACAAAAAGCTTATTTGTTGGACGGGTATCGACAAGCATGTCTTCAGCAACAGCTACTGAAAGAGTAGGGCGAGGTAAAACTTTATCCTGTCGCAGTAAAATAGCCTGCAGATTCCACAATCTCCATGCTCTATCTCTTATTCATTCAGTGAGTGCTGCCTGATCTAATAGCCCTGTCTCCTAACTCTCTTGATTTAGCGCGACTCATTCCATTCAGGCTTCCTCCCTATGTATGTAATTTCTTGCTTATACTGGAGTGCATCTCTCAGTGAATCGGTGGATCACTCTAATCAAGGCAAGTGAATGGTGGTGGTAAACCATCCTGCAAGACAGGAAGAAAATCACGCCAAGTGAAAGGGACGCAACCAGCACAGCATAATCACACATGAGTAGCTAGCCGCCTGATAGGATAGGCTAGGGATTAGGAAGGGAGGTTCGGAGAGGGAATTGGCATGGAGGAATGGGATTCTGTTAATAAGAGGTGGATCCGGCTTCTGCTTTGGAAGGGAAGGTTCGGCTGCTGCTGCTATAGCTGCTCCGGCACATGGAGAATTAGAAGCAGGAGAAGGGCCTGAAAGAGAAGAAAAGGATTGAGCGAGAGGAAGGTTCATCGGTTCGGTCGGGTAGGAAGATTAGATCTCTAGCTTTGACCCTGGCTTCGGGTCGTTATCTACAGCTACCGTCAAAGGAAGGAAAGAAGGTGTTATGCCCAGGCCACCACCCCCTATCTCTAAAGGGGGCTTCGACTTGATCTTATCTGGCTGGTGGTATATCCGCCCCTAACGAAAGCTCCGGGGAGTAGAGATTCAAGAAAGGAAGGGAGATAGGTAGGTGGTGAAATATAACCTTTCAGCTTCATTTCTCCCTCTGAAGCCAGCCAATGCAACTATAAATCCACTCCATCAGCCCAACCGACGAGAGGCCGGGCCCGTACACCTTCCTTACTCCACTTCTATCACACGGGCGGAAGAGATCCTGGGCTGAAACAATTCAAAGGGTCAAAAGAAAAAGCAAATGCATCATACCCGAGCCATTTCACCCAAGGGAGAATTGTGTTGAATGTGGGTGATGGTGGCTCGAGTGAAAGGTCAATAAAGTAATCCGTAAAGAGAATGAGGCATTTCAAAGATGATGTTTCAAGTTAGGCCCCCGACCTGACCTTATTTCTTTGGTGGTTCTCTGTCTCCCGGTCTTACTATAGGGTAGGGACTCCCTATCTCTTAATTTCTTGATCGCTAGCCCCTGGAACGAGCAACCATCCGCGAAGGGCAAGGCAGCTAAGCTTGAACGAGAGGGGATCACTCTATCTATATACGGATTTGCAACCACAAGACACCTTTCATATAGCCCTGTCAAGTACCCAAGTTAGGCTTAGGCCATGCAAGCTAGCCTTCCTTCCTTAAACAGGCGTCGGTCGAGTCAAGCCGGATCCACCTATTCTCCCTGTGTTTATGTGTTCCCTCTCCCCTCCCGGGGTTTAGAGCATGCAGTCAAAGACAAGGAGCTAACAGCTGCACTCCGACCGAGATAAACTGCACCTGCCTCTGCTCGGTTCCGACTGATTTCAGCCACCCTTCTATTATTTAATTATTTAATTTCAGTCGAGTTGACATCATATGAGCAACGTATATAAGATCGATCCATCTCCCTGCCTGCCGCTTCCCTTTGTTTCTGTCTTTCTTTCTGTGACCGCTACCGATGAGCTGTGCTTTGCACCCGGGAATGAATCATTTGCAAGAAAGACCCGGCCATTGAACTTAAGGAAGGTTTCAAGGTAGGTCGAAGCAAATCCTTTCATAGATATACGAAATGCAACTTGTCATGCATGTTTGAGACCCCAATGCCGATATATAGTTCAATGGGTGCGGTTTGGAGCTCATATATATCCAAAAGATTATTATCGTTCCGGGACCGGGTCGACTAAGTAAAGTCAATCCTAGATTTGAGAAAGATCCTTCATTCCTAGCGGAACTCAGTGACTTCGTCTCCTTCCTTCCTTAAAATAACAGCTCTAGTCAAATGGGATTCTCCACTCCATATATGTCCAACGCGAATGGCTCTCCCGATAACCGGTTGGAGAGGACAGGATCAGAGCTAGAGATGTCGTTTGTTTGAGGATTCCCCTCCCGAAGGGACTGGACGGTAGTGCATGGCATCGAGTGACCCAAGGCACAGCGGAAAGGTAGAAAGAAAGCTCTGGAACTACGAGGAGACCTCCCAAGCCTATAGTTTTCGCCAGAAGATTACAGACTGAATGGGTAATTTGAGGATAATGTAAAGGCATATGTTCGTGTCATGCCCAATAGCTCATCACGAGCAAGGCTGGCAAACGAATGTAGTTAGCCGGTAAACGGATAAGCAAAGCTTAGCGCTTATACAATCGGTCTTACTAAATGCATCCCTGGCTAGAGCATAGTGGGGAAGCCCTAAAAGGGTAGGTTTCCATACAGCTACCAGCCCGCCATTGACCAACCTCTTTGAAGCTTTGCCATGAAGCCAGCCCTTGCCCCCCTTCTACTGACACTGAGCAAACTGCACCGACTGGAGTAAGAGGCTCATACGACGGGGAAGAAGTTGTGAACTACCTATGCTGATAGAACCGACCCGCTACCCGAGGTTGCCCTAACAGAACTAGCTGACCCAGCGAGCTACAAAGGAAAGGGAGATTGATCACTGCTTTTAGCCTACTAATCTAAAGGCAGGCAAGAAAGCCAGTCCATGTTGCCGCTTCCATTTCTTTCTCAATCTCATTCAATCTTCTTCTGATTCCATCTTGTCTGTCCGGCCCGGTGTACCTACATGAGGTATTTAATACCTTAACTAAACGTTTAGTTCGGAATCAAGGGAATGATGGATCCCAGCTGCCTCGCTCCCTCTCCCTGGGAGGTGAGACTGAGTACCATAGCGAATAGAGCGGCTACAGGCCAGGATCACCTAATTCAGACGTTGAACTCGGGCCCCTTTCCGTTCGGTCACTTCGTTCACTCCCCTTAATGAACCAAGGGAGTGACAGGGTTCCTTTCTGAATCTCTTTTCAAGAAAGGGACTAGTCTTGTCTTAAAGTCAGAAGCCGAAGGCATAGACAACAAGGGAAATTAACCGGCTTAGCTACGGGTCTTAAGGCAGCTAGGAATAAAGCACTACTCGGACAGGCTTCTCCTAAGGGTAAAACAACAACAAGCCAACAAGAACTGAGTTAGCTACTGGTCTTCTCCGAAAGGTAAAGAGCTAATATCCTACTTAGGTCTTCCTAACTCGAGGAGCGGGTATTCTCCAGTCGACTCCTTTCGCCCTTCCTTATCTTCTCTAGCTGGCCGGCGGGATCCAAGCAGCAAGAGGATC
>JANPWI010000054.1:0-28945 GCA_026545225.1 Cornus controversa
ATCGTCTTTGATTCGTATGGGATATCTTTAATATGACTATGACTATTGGGATAACTTTCATATTCATATTCCCCATAAAAGCTTTCAAACTAGGGATTTAAGCAAGGAAGAGAAGGTTCTTTGTGGGGAAAGATAGCTAATACTTCCCACTCTTACTTTTATCGATATAGATGCGCATAATACGGTGGATGCACTACGGTGTTAGGAATCGATTTCATCACAAATTAACAGAGATTATCTAGATGCAGAGAATCGTCTTCAGATGTTATCAACTTAGGCAAGGAATTGATGCACAGAATCGTCCGCATAAGACAAATTAAGGAATACAGAATGTTAGCCAGGTTTGGAACCCTTTGGCAATCCTCTTACCTGACCGATTCAGTATTGTACTTGATTTTCATATCCTTAACAAGAAGGAGGGCGGTGAGTGGGGAAGAATAGCATATGAGCATCGAGTAGAGGTAGTGGCATCTGACTCATAAGCTACTAGCACGAAAGCCTTTTTCATAAGTGGAACTATTTGGTACTATAGGATCGTTGGGAGAGTGACCTCGGACGGATAGCCCTGACGAAGTCCGAAAAGGAGACTGAGTAGACAGGGGGCAGGGAAGTGAAGTTACAGAAATGGTAGTCGTGGACTGCGCAGTACTGCCTACTTTGGATACTCCTTATTGTGATCCCTCACTCTGGGCTAAGATAGTCTCTTAAGTGCTAGCGTAGCGGGAGAGCAAATAGCAATGAACCTTATCTACAGTATGAGTTCCCTCCTACCAAGAACTACTAGAGCTCTCTATGCGAGGGAAAGGGTACAGATAGGCGGATTGACGCATCTGAGCAGGCAGGGACTACTGAGTGCTTGGAATATGAATGCTATGAGGCGTCGGGCGAGAGAGCAGGTCTAGGAGGCCCAGATATTGCATCATGTGAAAGCTGCGCTAAAAGACCCATCAGAGCTGTAAACAAGTGAGATAGGCACGAAATGGGGGCAGAGCAAGCCAAGGCAAAAAGTGAATATCTTTTCATAGTTAGCCCGGTAAACCAGACAACCTGGAAACCCTTCTTATTTTCTTGCCTGGAATAAAGTAGATCCATAGGACAAGGAACGAACCTTACCCAACTCTTGACTTGAACCCCTCGGAGCGACCTCCTGCGATAGAGGATTCGCGGAAAGGCATTAATTACTAGATTCCTATTACTTGGCAGGAAAAGCAGACCCCTCAAGGGATCATGCTGGAAAGTCCCGTTGACGTTGACACATCTAGCAATGAAAGTCCGTAGACCGATTTCCCTCGGTCGAGCTCCTTCAAAAAAAAGTAGAAGACTTTATGAATATTTTTAATTAATAATTCGCTCTTTAAGCGACCCACAAGCTGGGAAGCCTTATTCAACTACAAGAACAAGAAGGTTTTTCTTACTAAAGTTAGAAAGCAATGACTTACTTTTGGTTCCTCAGCTTGGAGCAGGAGGCGAGCGAACCTTTATGCGATACAACTCTTATGGCGCTGAATGTGCCGCGATACTCTAAGAGGAGCATTCCTACCCAGAAGATGCCCCTTGAACAAAGAAAGGGGATCCAGAGGCCAGACGAACTTCTTCTATGTCGAATTCATCTTCAAATCAGCTGG
This sequence comes from Cornus controversa, assembly GCA_026545225.1. NCBI lineage: Eukaryota > Viridiplantae > Streptophyta > Magnoliopsida > Cornales > Cornaceae > Cornus > Cornus controversa. The sequence goes on from JANPWI010000054.1 coordinate 1,626, forward strand.
AAAAAGGCTTCCACACTTGACTCCACCTTTCGGGAGATGCCATTCCTACTTCCCAAAAGGGAAAGACCAAACAACGACTTCCCGAAAGAACTCCAAAAGAGGGGGGCCGTAGGAGCAGCTCGCCATATACTTAATTCCTTATTCCGATTCCGGGGGAGAGCAGGAGGCCTACCATATAGCATACTTTGATGTTAGAAACCCTGGGTGGCGACCCCTTATTAGACCAACTTCCAGGAAAGGAAAAGGCGATCCTAGGTATAGAATAACAAAACAAACACCGACTTTGAGAAAGGCACCGTAGGTTTCATTATCGAGAAGTTTAATTCATCTCTTTGAGGCAGCTAGCCCTTTTGGGATGCCCTGGCATAGGCCTGTACGCCTAGCTTAACCCTGGGTTGTGTCTTTGTGAACCCCTTCTCGCACCTGGAAGTCGGGCAAGGGTGATCGATTTATATCCTTTAAACACGAACCCGACTTTGGAGTTAAAAAAAAGACTGAGGACGAGGGCGGGTTTAAGAATTCGTCGCGGGGTGTAGGTAAGTACGAGCCTCTCTTAGCCTGCCTTTTATTAAGAGAGATCTTCCTGGGGTTGTAGGACCCCCTTTGCTCACCTTAAAGTCGGGGAAGAGTGATCCAGTTCTAGCCTTTAAACACCAACCACGCCTTTTAGCTCAGGAGAAGAAGACGGAGGATAGATTCTCAACGGGTAAAACCTTTATTCAGGGATTTCCTTACAGTATGCTAGTTCAGGAGCTAGGAAGACGTCCATAGGAGAGAAGCAACCCCCCTTATGGAGCTACAAGACCACTAAAGGTATGAGGCTCATTGCCAAAAAGAAACAAACTCCCTAGGGCGAGGTCAAGGCCTCACTCTACTACTTAATAAAAGCGAGAAGAGAGGATTTCTTACAGGCAGCTACCCTTCTTCCTCATAAGGCGTGGTTCTGTCATTCCCGCTCATGCTTGATAACCCATGCTTGCTATAACCATTCCCTTGCCTACTAGACTTGTCTAAAAGAAGAACAGATGCACTTCTTGATAGATTGGATTGCCTGAAAGAAGGTATCGGATAAGACTTCTAACTCTTTAGCCTCATTGGCCCCAAGGACAGATCAAAGATGAGATAACCCTATCTAAGTAATAAAAACCTGACCTTAGGAGAGTAAGGCCTTTACCTATCTATCTATCTAGAGGGAAGGAAGTTCATAGCGAGTCCTAAACCTCAAGGTTTCACTATCTATCCTTACTTGGGGGAAGCCCACAAAGCCACATTCGCTTAGCTACAGGAAGACTACGGATAGCTCTCCTCGTTGAAATAGATAGGTTCGAGCTCCCCCCTCCCGGGGATACCTCACTATGGTACGTATCTTTATTTATTAAGAGTGCCTGGGTCCCTTTTCCCTGCTTATCTCTATCTCTCCTTAGCTCTTCGATAGCATCCAGACTGCCTTAGTTAGCTACAGGACTCAGGGAGTCCATTACAAAAACAAAACTCGCTACATCACAACTACAAGAAAAAAGGACAGCTACCTCAGATAGTCTTATCTTTCCTTAACTATCTTGCAGTTTAGTAAGGATTGAATAGGAACTAGAGAACGGTACTTGATAACAGTAACTAGATAAGAAAGAGTAACTGGATAAGAAAGGGGTTCAACAGAGGAGACAGAAGAGTATTGATGATCCTAATACCCCTCCCCCTACCCGGAACACCCACTGAACCACCTGTTTAAGAGGAGGGCAGCCTGCCAGCTCTAATTTTCCTCCGGGGGATTGTAAGGGGGGGACAGAACTTCCCTGTTTTGAAGTACTGTTTGAACGAATTGACTGTTGTGAGCGTGAGCGCCGTTTACAGTTTCATCAAATAGTTCTTGTCAGCGGAAGGGATTGAATGCGTTTAGTCGGGCCCAGGCCGTTGCTCCCAGTCCAGGCTCTGAACCACCAGCGGGTGAGGGGCAATCATCGGAACCTGAACCCATGTATTCCAATCCTGGTGATCAAGGCACAAGGCGATCGAATGAATCAAATACTGGCTCTGAACCACCTTCCGCTAAGCAATGGCCGTCTAACCAAACATCTTCTTCCGGGTCCTCATCTACATCCCTAGATCCCGATGGAAGCGGAAGCAAAGGCGAAGGCTCGCATCTATTTATGCATCTGGCTAGCCGGTGAATCCCGACTCTGCATCGGTCGGGCTTTTAATGATGACGATCCAAGCGAATGAGGGGAAGGAAGTTCAAACTGGCTCGACCAACCCTTGATCCTAACCCTCGGATGTGAAAAGCTATCCCACCCTTCAGCTATACAGAAGCCTTCTCACACTCGGAAGGACAAGCGGTGGTGGGACTTTATAGATAAGATTTGGATTCAGTAGCGGGTTAGGTGCTTCCACGTTATCGATCCAAAGGTCTGAAGGTGCACTCGTACTACGGTCCGGAATAAAGGAAAGTGAACTTCAGCTGTACAGATTCAATCAATTTTACGGGGGTTCTGCAACTCTGCTCGTTTTTATCCCCGCCGTAGGAGTGAAAACGGTCTTTCAATCAAAAACACGGGGTTTTGACAATCAGTTGCGCATCAGGGTGGAGAAGACAGCTTATATTATAAGAAGGAGGCGCACAAGACTTATTATCATATTAATGAAATTCTAGAGATTTCCCTGCATCAACTTACTTGAACTCGTGAAAGACAGGGCGCAGAAGGGGGCTTAGATCGGAATATTAGCCCCTTCCATTTATTCTTTTTTCTTATTCAATTAATGAATAATGCTGTGGTGCCCCAGTCTATTCTCTCACAGACTATTAGAAAAGCCCATTTTTGGAAGCCTTGGCCCTCAAACAACTAAACTTGTGAAATGGATCTTGCTTTTTCTTACTTGCCTATTAAACCACATTTTTTGCCTGCCTCCTTCACTGAGATCTGATGCGCCTTGCCTGGAAGTGCCTTCTCCTAGAGGTAGGTAGAGGAGAGAGAAAGATACGAATTAATGATATTAAGAAAGAGAAAGGGCCAGAAGATTTCATCTGTACAGCTGCCCGAAAGAAAGCAACTCAATAATCATCATAAAGATGACTAATATTTCCCGCACACGACGAGCAGGAACCGGATCGAGCACCTTCTGCTACTTGCTATAAGTTAAGGGTGTATATCACTCCTTCAGCTACACTTCAGTCGTAAAGAAGACTGCCACTTGTTCTTCGGGTGGCTACAGACGCTAGATCGTCAGGAATCCTATGAAGAAGCACGTAGTGAACCGGGTAAACAAAAGTCACGATTCGAATAACGGGAGTTCGATGGGATTTGAGTTCATTTTTTTTCCCAGAAGTGTTGGTTCGAATCCAACTCGTGACAAGACGTTGGTCATATAGATGCCTCGGCACCTCTATTTTCTCGTTAGACGGATGACTGCCCCATTCTATTGCTGGTAAATAGGGAGTAGGACCCAGCTGAACTTCTTTGTCTATTTCTGGAACTAATAGAGATGGATGGAGCATGTGGATTGGCTTCCTTTCTCTTTCTCAGCCAGTCGACTGAAGATAGCGGGAGAGGGATTGTTGGCAGTAAAGTAAATTGACTTCGGGAGAGAGCGTTAGACATTAATGAAATTTTCCAGTAGTAGCGAACCGATTCGTTCTTATCTATAGATAACGCAAGAGAGAACTTATGACCTCGCGGATGGAGAGGGATTCGAACCCCCGGTATTCCTATAAATACTTCGGTTTTCAAGACCGACTCTTTCAACCGCTCAGACATCCATCCCCTTCGCGCTTCGCCCGCCCTATCTATCCGCGCGCTGGCAGGTAGGGGCTTATCTATGTGATTCGCTACGCTTGCTTGCGCCTATCGGCGGATTCTATTGCCCGCCGGTTAGCGAAACTTTTCCGGTAGTACGAATCGCTACGCTTCGCTTCTTGTTTCTATATGATAATATGCACCTTGGTTGCTGCGCTCCCTGCGGGTAATAGCAAGAGAGTGAAGAACGAATGATCCTCCAAACAAAAAGAGTGATTGAGTCCGACTCAAGCGAGTGAGTGAAAGGCGTGGCAAGAGAGCGAGTTCGACTCGCGAACGATCAGCAAGTGAAGGACCGATCCTTTTGCGCCAATACTGTTGCGAGACTGGTACTTGGCGGCTCACGAGCATTTCATCACTTCAACCTGCTTTGTGGTGGCTAGAGTGGTGCAATCGCGGAAGGATACTTATCTTCTACTTCTTCTCTGTGCATCATGCTCTGAGTGTCGCGGCTGGCTGGTTTTCCTCTTCAGTTTCTGCTTTCTTTTCTACTAAATTTCTTTCTTTTGCTTGATTTTCTTTCTTTGTACGGGTGTCAGGCCTTCCGAAGGTTGGTATGGTACCTTGCTGCTTGACTTCCTGAGCATCGTATCCTGACTTAAGTCATTCCTTTTCTTCTCTTTTTGTTGAGGGCGGCTGAGAGGGCTGCGACTCTTCTGTTCTGGGTACTTCAGAGGGGTTCGGACAGGCGGGTGTGCCGTGTGATGACCTACTTTGTCTTGTGTTGTCGAAGCCGAGATAGTCATCATTGCAGCTGACTGAAGGCATGCTGTGAGAGCTTTTCTGAGCATTCTGCGATTCTGAAGAATTCTTGGGCAGGTCTATAGCAAGAGAGTATGGAGGCTGTTCCTATAAGACTCTCTATCTAGTCGTAGCTCGGCCTCTCTCTTCTCTAAGGGTTGCTGAGAAAAGCCCGGTGAGAGTTCTATGTGGGGATGGAGTGGTCCACCACGCTTCAAAGCTGTGATCTCTGATGGTTGGCGAAATGCGGCTTTAGAAGCTCTGAAGTTGTCGGCCGCTTCTTCAGAATTAATTAAGATTTCGGCGAAGGCATTGCATTGGTCACCTGATCAATATTCGGGTGTATTCTACCGGTGAGAAGAACCTTCTGCTTCTTCTACATAGTCAGAGAAGCTTTCTTCCCTTGGCGGATAGCGTCTGATGAGAGAAGGTTGTTGCTTGCTGTTTTTTGTCCGCTTGGCGAAAGAGACAGTAACGAATTATTCATCAGAAGAGGGCTGCCTGGAGGTTCTTCAAGCCAGGTACCTTTTCAGACTGAACGGAACTGAATATTCAGGTTTCAGGGTCCTGAGAAGGAACCATTCATTTCTCAGCTGCTTTTTACTCTCCATGCTATACTGGGAAAAACAGGACTGGGTCTTGGAGCTTTAATATTCTTCTTCGAGAGCTTCCCTTCCTTGACTGATTGTCTTGCTTCCCAGAGAAGAAAGACAACTCTGCCCACCCAATTCTATCTATCTCTCTTTCCTGTTACTAGTTGGATCGGAGCCGACACAAGGAATTGAATTGGTCGACGAATTGAGATGTCGAGATAATCAAAGAGTTTGATTACGTGTATTATGTTATGTGATGGGGTCTTGCAATGAATCAATTTAACTCTCATTACGTCGTACATGATCCAATGCTGACAAACAGACAAAGTGAGAAAGGATCGCCTCTCCCATTCATTTCTTTATTGGGCGATCAGAGCCCTATGGGTTAGCCAGAATATAGAACGTTCAGATCATAGATAATTAGAAGAAATTAGTTCAGCCCCTCGAGATGCGATAGTGTTTGGAAACTCCACCAACGCACCTGCAACCGTAATACGACCAAGCATCTTTTGCATGATGCGAAGAACTCGGAATTGAGCACTTCGCCCCTTCACCCCATGAACCAGACTCTGAAGTCTTCCTTAGCGAGGGCTACTCTGCACAAAGAAAGACTAGTCCTTCCTTCACACCGCCTACAGCTCATGCAACGTGGAAACCCTTTCGCGAACGATTGAAGAAGCATTGATAGGGTCGTCGAATCAATAGAGAAAGAAGATCAATCACCCCCGCGGCGAACCACCGCCTGCTCGATGAACACGCACTACAGCGCTTATCCCAAAGACTCCTCCTCAGGGGGTTGAAGAGAAAGATTCATTAGTTGAATGCTTGCCCTTACTCAAACATCTATCTTCCAAAGTCTCAGCTGCTTACGAAAAAGCGGATAAGAAATAGAAGACTGGAACAGGATGGGTGACTTGACCGTTCGGCTTTATATGCCGATGTAATGCCCAGAATATTCAAAAATAGATGAGAAAGATGTGATGACATTATGGAATTCTAACAAGCACACAAACATGAAAACACAAACATGAAAGAAGTAGTTATGAGGTGCATACCTCATAGAAACTAACTGAGCTGTATAGTCTGAAGAGTTTATAGCTATTATTTAGTATGTGTTGATGATGAATTCCACATTTATTGGTCAAAGACTCCTTTCCTTAGGCATAACTTGCATTGCCACAATCGCACAGGGAATAAAGAAAATGAAAAAAGAAAGCACGATTGAAATATCTATCTATATATTTACCCATAATGATATAGATAGTAGGTCGTTATAAACTGCCAGCCATACGACACTCTAATAAGTCAAGAAGCATTGGGATTACTCTATGTATCATAGAAGAATTCTTATTTATTCGAATTAATAAAAGGCTTTCCCAAAAGAAACTTCAATTGATTCTAAGGGTTTAGTAAAACCTTAGAACCTGATCCGCCAATGCATTTTCCTAGGATGATCAAGCATGATATTCTCATATCGAATCCTAGATCAAACTCTTTCTGGTTATTTCTGTATAACAAGATTCTTATTTTCTGAAGGTGTTCGGATTGCTATCCTCACATTCCAGCAGCTCTTCGCAATCAACCCTAACTATTTGCATGGGGGGTCTTCAATCATCAGGGTGATCGCAGCGCAGCCTTGATCCCTCATCAATCAGGTACTTTTGCTCTCTCTCGGCATGTTGTTTTTGATGAAAAGTCCTTTTCTTTCGCAGATGGACTCACCAAACCCCACTCGCTCTCAGGGGGAGCCCGTTGTGCGCATTCCATCGACTGATCTAGCTCCTCCTTCCAGACCACCGCCTCCGGCGACATCATCCCTTCCCGCCGAAAGAACCACGGTCACTGTTGCTGTCCCCACCAACTCTCATTCTATGGTCACTCGGTCGAAAAGTGGCGCTCGACCGCACCTCCTCTCGCTATTCGATTGATGGCCCAGGCCTTTCTCTCTCTCAAGGACATTGAAGTTTCCCACCGGCTTGAAAATCTTCCAATTAATTGGTGTGAGTGTGACGCTGCGTGATGAGTTAGTATGATGCGCTTCGTCGAAACAGTGGACATTGCTTGTTTACCGTCTATGAATCTTGTTGGATGTCGTTGGATCTTTAAAACCAAGCGGATGGTTCACTAGAATAGAACGATATAAGACCCGCTTCAATCAAATGATTTTTATGAGACTTTGCACCCGCCGGCTACCATCCGTACCGTTCTTACGGTCGCTCTTTCTCGATCATGGCCTATTCGAGAACTTGACGTTAAGAACGCCTTTCTCAATCCGTCCTCCACGAAACCGTTTACATGCAACAACCTCCTGCCGCCTGGCTTTTAAGACCCGGAGCGAGCCAATCATGTGTGTAAGCTACATCACAAGCTATCTATGGCCTCAAACAAGCTGGTTTGAACGCTCCTTCCTTCTCCCATGTGGGCTTTATTTGTAGTCTAGCTTATCCATGTATCTTTCTTCTGGTTGCTACTGCTTCTTTATGTTGACGATATCATACTCACAGGCGAGAATCCTCAGTAACTTAGTGCTTTGGCTGGCAAGGGTGAAAGTGGAACATTTCCCAAGGGGATAGGAACGTACTGAATCAACGGGCAGGACTAGTATTACTTTAGCGAACGAGCAATCTAAAATTCCCTCCAGCGAACCATTGATGAGCCAGCCGAGCTTGTTTTCGAGTTTGGGGAGATGGCGGTGGTGGGAGAGGTTACGGGAGAATTGAATCGGTTGTCCGTCGAAAAGATTCTATCGATCTCTCCATTGGTCTTCCTCCTATCGAAGCGGGGGAAGTCCTCTTATGGGAACTCTCCTATTCTGATTGTATCCCCCTAACCAGTAATCCTTCTATTAGATCAGGAGAAGACTAATGCCCAAAGACAAATGATTGTTTGGGCGTCTATAGTTATGAGGTAGGGGAGGCTCTTCTAACTCGCCTTTCAATAGAATCGAGGATCGATCGGCACAGAAGTCACTCCTTTTCCGGTTATTTGTTCCACTCCTCGCATACTATTTGAATATCTCCTATCTCTTCCATCCATCTCCCTCTATTGAGGGGGAAAGAGCTTGAATCCTTTCTCTCTAGCATAGTAAAGAAGAGGAACAGCTACGCCGCCCTATCGGCCTTAGACTTCAGGTATAGGTAAGGAGTCTAGATAAGGCCCTATCTCTGTCTATGGAATAGTGGATACGAATGAGGGGGCATGGAATGAACTCGACCTTTCTTTGTATCGGCATCTCCCTCTTCCATTCCTTTATCTGCTCTGGGGAGGGGGACCTATATATGCATAAGATAAGAATCGATCATAAGTAACTCCTTTTGGTTGGGGGACCTTAACTACTCTTTAGGAGGAACGGCGGGAGAGAAGCGCAGCTCATTCAAGGGGGAGTCAGAGGGGGTTATTGTTCGGAAGGGACCTATACCTTTATTGAAGGGAAAGAGGGATCAGGAATAGATAAGAGCTAGGTTTTTATTCCACATCTCCTGTCCTGATCTACGACCACCCTGCCCCTACAGCTCCCATTTTAGCTTATCCTTCTTCTGTGGGATGGGAACCTTGGTAGGAATTAAGGAGGGGTTCTGGGCGGGTAGGTTTGATGCGGGCTCTGTTGCCTTGGCATTGGTTTTTATTCCTCGCAAAGGCGCCATCTTTCTTAAGTGAAAACGTGACTTTCATAGGCCTTCTAGGTCTTTTTTTGACTGGTGCTCTGCCTGAAAATACGAGAATTGAGCTTTTGAGGACCAGTGCGATAAATGGGCTTTTGAGACTCCGTTTTGTTAACAACAGGTACTCTTTATGCCTTCACGGGTAAGGATCATCTGTGCTATGAGTCTCTCTTCCTCAATAGTTGCTAAGGAAATAAAGTATGATCGATGATCTTATGCTAATGCTAGCGTCTTTTCATCTCTAATATCATCTATGCTTCAGGAAAAAGTGTAACCTACCCGAAAAATGGCTGCTCTCCTCGATTTCAAAGATAATTTAGTGGTAGATTTCATCACAAGCAATTAAGTGCCTTTTTACGATCTTCGATTTAGCAAAGAGTAAGCAAGCTACCTTCCGCGCTCTCCTTAATTTCACAAAGAATTGAGTGGTTGGTTTTTGCTCCCCAATTTAGCATTTGAGTGGCTTTCGCTTCCCTTCTTTTAAATCTAGATCTTCTCTTTATGTGTCTATCAATCTTCCTGCCACAAGCCCGGTCTCTAGCGCTTGATTCTTTGATAGAGACCGACCTGCTTTCATAAGCACTTGTTGGCAAGTTCGGAAGAAGGCTTTGAGGGGGGTCGTAGATCAGGATGTGGCTCCGGTTCAGTACTGCCTATCGCTTAGAATATCTTCCAGCTGAGCTGCACTAACAGGCTTACGTAAAGTAAAGATAATGTTACTTACTACATGCGAAAGCTTTTGCTTCTTCCTTTCCTGTATCAGTCTAGTACTTATGCGCTAGTCGCTCAAGCAACCTAATAAAGAAACTAAGTTTATGAATAAAAATCAATTAATAAAATCAATATTTCTTCCCCTTATAATTGAACTAGAGAGCTGGCCTTCCAACAGTTCAAGTTCAGATAGTATCTTAGCTATCGGTTACCGACTCCACAGCAAGCCATTTCGGCTCTTCGCGCTGGGAGCTCTACTGGGCGATACTTTCTCGAAAGACTATCCTTACTTTTTTGAAGAAAGACGGAACTCCTCTTTTTATTCTTACTTATGCTAATATGGTTTTATAATTAGGCTCGTCTCATATGATAAATCGTGTAAGACAATCAATTCCCCTCCCGTCGGTAGTATAGTCTAGGAGGGTCAACACACCCTTACATAAGAAAGAGATCCGGCAGTAGAAGAGGACTAATACAAAAAAATGGGGCTTTTGACATCAATCCAATTCTCATATCATAAAGAAAGACTTATGACATGGCCAACGAAGCAAGAGTTTGATATCGTTCAGAGATCTCTCAATTCCTTTCCACAGAGAAAAAAGCAAGAAGAATGGGAAGCTTTGCTTTCCTTCATCTGCAGATGTGGGCTAGATCTAGTTATATAGTTCTTTCTATTTAGATGTATGATCGGATGAGAAATAATCCACGAGTTCAAGGCACTCTGTAATAGGCGTTGTTTCCGTCTGTAGGTCTTTATAAAGTGCTTTTCTTTCTTGTCTTATTAAATGAAATGTAGGCGTTGGAGCACTGTCTTCCGTATGCTCACAGGTAGAGGGTCTGGACCCCTTGGAAGTAGTCTTTCCTGACACGGCGTTGTCACGTCACTCTCCAGTTAGCTTGACTAATAACTAGGCTTCGGAACCGGACAAGGAATAAGGAAGAAAAATAGCTAGCCAGGCATCGTCGACCACAACCATCTATGTTGATCCCGGAACCCCAACTCTCTCTTTAAACTAAAAAACTTCCGCCCGTCCCTAAAACAACGATCGAATAATCAATTGCGTTCGACACCGCCCCTCTCAATTGGATCGTCCATGCCGTTCAGTGCCAGTTGTACTGCCACCGTTTCCTCAATATCCTGTCGGCACTTAGAGCGCATGGCTTTTGAAGCGTGCCAAGTAATCTTCTGTCGACTCGTCAGGATATTGTTTAATAGCCGCCACATCGGCCATAGTCGCAGAAAACTCTGTTCGATAAAATAGAGAATTTCATTTAGCTTCCATGTCGTTCCACGAGTGGTACTGAGTCCGGACGGAGCTGGGAATACCACTTAAAGGCCGCCCCTGTCAGGGACAGCGGGAACTGCCTGAGTAGAAGATAGGGGTTCTCACTTGTCTCCCCACATCCCCCTTTGAACCGGACAATATGTTCATGGGTTGAGACTGAATCGTCTTCACCGGAAAAACGGTATAATTTCATGGTTAGTATAACAGTCTTCATAAGGAATCAAAAGTCACAGGATTGAGAGAGATGGTGACGGCTAATAACTGGGAAGGAAAGGATGGGTGGCTGGCATGGCAGAGATCCTCTCTCTCGCGCGGGTAGCTATATAAACCATGACTTGGAAGAACTAGGGTCTAAATCTGGTCAAAAGCATTAAAAAGATATCTGCCGATAAAATCTTTCCTAATTATTCATCCTACAGATAGGTGACTGAAGGGATACCTTCGCTCGGACCATACTGAATCTCTTCTTTTGGAATAAAATAGTAAAGCAAGTAATTGATTCATCTTAAGTATGATATTTATGCCGAAATCGATAAGTAATTGCCTACCTACTTACGATGGTAGTCATTTTTGTTCGTCCGGATCATCATTGGGATCGGTAATGATCACTCTGACAGGAGAAGACGTCGATGGGGTACTACTAAAAGCACCCTATAGGAAATACGAAAGCACCTGCAGGGAAGGCGTGGATCGGTTACTAAGACAAGAAGCACCCTAAGGCAGGCGTAAATCGATGTCTGTCCCCTGTCCTTTGTCAATGTGTGCCCCTCCTTACTGATGGTGCGTTCCCCTTATGTGTTCCGGTGCTTTAGTTATTATTGTTTATTTCCAATGCGTTCGTGTCCTTTCTTTGTGAGCTATCGCATGTACTTCTTCCTGTTCCTGCCAATTTCCTTCTCCTTTCCCCTACAAGACGTATTTCCTTTCCCGTGTTTATCTCCTTTCGCAATAAATCTGAAGTGTCAGACTTGCTTGCTGGAATCGTGTGATAACTGCTATCTGAAGCATAGAAAGATCCAGGCCGATTAATAATGATGATTGGGCTGATCCCCGTGATAAGGACGGAGTGAGTGACCGATCGAACGCTCCTTGCTCCTCCCCGTGTTATGGTATTTGCCTGGAGCTGGGGGTCCTTCCTATCCGGTACCAGTAGCCGTGGGGAGGAAAAAAAGAAATAGTTTAGTAACACGATTAATGAAAAGCGAGCTGCAGCAACCCGCTAGCCAAACAAGGAGATTTGGACGCCGGGCCCAGATACAGGTGTTCTGGGCACAAGGGCTCACATCGAACGAGGACGGACAGATAGAGGCAGAGGTGGCTGGCCGGGATTTAGATGCATAAATAGAAGGGAAGCAGGGGCAAGAGAAAGAGAATCATTTGGAGAGCCAGGGAGAGGGTGCAGAAGAGGCAGTTGAATACCGGTACTTGCACTCCTGCCGAGGTGAGGTTTCAACAGGGCAAGCGGATATTATCCAACCTGCGGTCAGCTATGATATACTCAACTTCTTCTTTTCACCTCCCTCTTCGATCGATCCGGAAGACGTTCCCTTAGCAGTTGACATCTCAACAGAGTCCTCGGTCGAGTTGGAAAACAACCCTTGAGACCTACGAGCTCCTAAAGCAAAGAAAGAAATAGACAGACTTAGACGAGGGCATCTTGAACCCCTCTCCCTACGGTCGAGTTAGCCCATGACTCAAGATCAAGAAGAGCCAGCCATACATAGAAGACAAGGGAAGACCTTGCTCGACCAAATGAACGTAGCAGCAGCATCATGAGATAGAACCCGGTCCTGTCCCGGCTGTCCATCTGTGAACATGGGGCTGAAGACCTCTAGAGTACCTACTAGAAGAAAGACAGAACCACTTGGCTATAGGGGGACCAAACCATTAGGAGGAAGAAGCAGATGGAAGACAGGGTCACTTGTGAAAGAACTAGCCGAAGGGGACCATCACAGTTGGGGCGGTGGATGACAGGCTAGCTCACCAAGAACATCAGGAGAGGTTGGGGAAGACTTGGCTGCGGCAAGTCAAGGAGAGGTGTAGGTCAAGGGATTTCAGACAGAAGTCCCATCAATCAGAAGAAAAGGATGTTCCAGGAAAGAAGGGAACAAGGATATCCAAAAGAATAGGCCTTGAAGGAAGGCATGAATGAGGGGGAGACCGGTCTAAGGGCTGCAAGATATGCTACAAGGTTGAATCAGTCCACTAAGGGATGACCTCTTATACATGATTTCAGCGAAGTGTTCAAGTCAAGGACTTAGGCGATCAAAGAAAAGAAGACTTGAAAGAAAAGCCTCTATCCCACAGCTAAGGCATCCATCCAATACAGATAGAGCGTCATATACAATTACTCTATCCTTTGGAAACCACCTATTCCTCTCTCGACTACCTTCACTAGGGTCAAGATTCATGGTTTTCTAAGGGCGGCCCATTAGCTTCCTTTGATGGAACAAGGGATTGCTTTCGTCTCTTTCCTTCTGGGCCAGGAATGGAAGTTGTCGTTAAGCTTCTTTGGATCAATCGATAGTGTGCTTATCGCTCTACTTCGCTTGATTCTCATGCCAGTGGACTCGTCGCTCAGCTTTAGGCCTTATTAGCTTCATTTCTGAAGTGAGCATGAAGTCCGAATTGAATAGATACTGAGAAAGCGTCTTTCGTGATGAAAGTTGCAAGTTCGGATTCAGGATTGAGAAATCAATCAGCAAAGCGCAGCTGGAGCTTGAATCTATTATAGGAGGCGTAGGGTAGGCCTCTTTGGATAGATTGACAGGCTTAAGCCGATGAACCAGCTTCTACCACTGACGAGCTAATTCGGACTATGCCTAACTAGAGGAATAAAATCACCTGATCTTGGCTCGGCATCTTTTGAAAGGTAATCCAATATCTGGTAAGAAAGGTCGAGTCGGCTACTCGAAGCGGAGAAGCAAGAGCTCACTCGACCCATAGGAAGAGGGCGGAAGTTTCATTCCAAATGCTCTTAGTTTGAGCTAGGAGATGGGACAATACGCTGTTAGACCGGGAGTTTCAAACTGACCTTTAGGGATCGGAGTTGCAAACTGCTTGACCTTACTTAGGTAAGGTTGGGTAGGGAGGTCTTCCCACTTCCTCTTCCATTCATTAAAGGGTACTAAGACGAACTGAGGAAAGGAGCGGAGTTGAAGCTTGAGCGGTACTCCTTCTCTTTAAAACTCACTTCTTAAGGTTCGGAGATGCTCGCCCCGTCTACCGGGATAGGAGAAAGAGAAGATCTCGACTAGGAGTCAGAGGGAATCTCTAGCGGATCTTTTCTAAGCCAGGAAGATGCCTCTGCTGAAGTAGCAAGTATTGGGGTTTCAAACTGAGATTTTACTTTATAGTAAAAAGGGGTTTACCAGATCGAAAGAATCCTGTAGCAAACGGGATTGATTCCACTTCCTTGCTGTTAAATACGTCCCTCTTCTCTTTCTCTCTTGCCGATTCCGAACTCCAGGAGGAGAGTCGCTCAGCCGACTAAAGCTAAAAGCAGAGTTGGAGCTTGGCAATGCAGTTGATCTTCTTGCAGCTGAGAGAGATGCTGGCATTGAATGAAGCTGATTCCCCCGTATTGGACAGAAAGAACTTCTATATGAAGAGTAGGATGTGAGGGAAAGCCCTCTAGTCGAGTAAGAGAACTGAAAGTTTCAAGCCAGTAAAGTCCGTTAGTGGGGGAGTTAACCCGGAGATTCGTCAATCAATTCTTTCTTCTGGAAACGACTAAAAAGAGCAGGAGCAGGGCTTGTCCGGGGCAAGGGATGCGGGTATGTCATAAAGATGAAGCTTTCAAGCGGGGGATTTCTAGCAGCTAGTAAGAAGAACAGCTACCTTCTTTATTATAGCAGGATTTGGCTTGGCATTAGGATCTCTTTTATCTTAAATTCGATACGGAATTGGTATATCGTATAAGAAAGATGCCCGAAAGCACGGATGCAGAATATGAAGTAAGGTACCAGCCTACGTTTGCTGGAACAGCGAGTTGATAATGGTATTTCTCTTTACTTTAATAAGGTGTGATCGTCTTATGCCAGATCGTCTGCTAATGGTAGTGTTACACTAATGGTTTAAGGACGAGTGGAGTTCGGAACTAGATTTGAAACATAAGGGTTATCTTATTCGCACCATGCTTTCTTGGCTCAAAGTCAGGTCAGTGCCCCTTGCCTTCTTTCAACTATTGCCTTGCTCTCCCGACTCCCACTTCTAGTGTTCATCAAAGTGGGTTGATACTGCAGCTAGTTGCCCAAGAGGAAGGATTAGCACTTCTACTTTACAGTCCATTTAAGTAATTGATTGATTGCTTACTTCGGTAGCAAGGTCTTCCCGATTGTCATCAGACAGAAGAGGGGTTGGACCAGACCAGCTAAGAGCTAGATTCTATATTCCAGATGCGACTGCGGACAAAAGACCGGGAAAAGCAAAATCTCTATTTTAAGGAAAGAGGTATTCGTGTCGTG
The DNA here is from genome assembly GCA_026545225.1 of Cornus controversa. Classification (NCBI taxonomy): domain Eukaryota; kingdom Viridiplantae; phylum Streptophyta; class Magnoliopsida; order Cornales; family Cornaceae; genus Cornus; species Cornus controversa. The sequence goes on from JANPWI010000054.1 coordinate 16,873, forward strand.
GACAGCTCAACCGAAGAGAGCAGATGAGCCCTTGTCCCCCCTTTGCAGAAGCAATCAAACTAAGCGTGAAAGCTCAAGAGAGAGAATCGCTGAAAGTGGGACTGTGTTTGAAGTAGCTGAAAGTGCAAGCCGAGTGCCCTAGTAGCAAAGGAGCTAACGTAGGCCCGGGGAACGTAGGTAGGCGCTTAGCTGATATGATAGTTCCGTGTAGTCAAGGCGTATCGCTTCAAGTAGAACTCTTCCAACTATAGCTTGGAGTAGGACTTCTCCAACAGTAGGTGTAGCTGACAGTTCCAGTCGTATTAGTCCAGTAGCTGAAAGTGCAAGTAGGACTGGCCTTGATGTAGCTTATCGTGAAAGAGAGGGAATCGCTGGCCTTCTATTGCTCTTTATTATTCCGGGTATTGAGTCAAGATTGAATTCCAGGGGAGCTTATGTTCCACCAATGAAATTCCATTCTCTTATGCCTAGGATTGAATGGGGGCTGGGTACTCTTCAGTAGAAGTCTCCGAATAAAATTCCTCAGTTAGTGAGAGATCGAGCACAGAGGGTGCAACAAGTCAAACATGATTTGATAGCGAAGCAAATCCAACAAAAAGAGGGGGAAAAAGGGTAGAAAGCGGTCTTGACAGGTACCTTTCTATTGTGATTCCTCTTCTTATCGCTCTTTTTGTATTTGTTTGTACCCTTTCAGTAGATAGATAGGAAAACCGCGATTCGAGTTCTTACTGCAGGCAAAAAGTTCCTTGTTCTCTTACGCCATTAGTTTGTGTTTTCTATCTTGTATACTTATGTTTATCTTCTTTGCTGGTAGTTCATTTGTGTAAGCAGGGTGTGACTAGGGCCGGGGAGGGGCAATCAATCAGTAGACGAATAGCGATTCTGTAAATAGAGCTGTTGTTAAGAGTTGGCGGATAGGGGAGGTGCAACAATAGTATAAGCTGGAGATGCTACAATAGCTTCAGCCTGATCAGCAGTCGGTATTGGTAAGTGTTCCCTTGCTTGCTCTGTCTCGAATCTCCCTGGTGGTGATCGAACGTATCAACCGACAGCTATCGGATAGGACATTAATGAATCATGCGTTCGATCAGTGTATTCCTCAATTCTGGCATTTGAATTGGCGTCTTCCTCCGCTGGGGGGTTTCTCGCCACAACTTTGCTATCTCACAACCACTCTCAGCACCTAGTAAATCGGCGAGGATAGGGAATAAGGGCGCGCACTCATCTTTTCCCGGAGGGAAGGATCGGTCCACTACGGGCTCAGCTGTGGCAGGAGGACCCCAATGCTCCTTCCTCAAATGGCACCATGAGTATTCTCGGTATCACATTGCTCGTGTAACCATTGTCCACTAAGACTCTTGAGAAGCAATAAATCCCTCCAAGTGTATGCTTATATAGAGGTACGCAGTCCTCATCATATTGGTAGGTTGTTTTTTCAAAGACCAACTTCATGGGCAGCTCTGCTTTCCCATTAGGGGCCGTGACAGCAGAGCAGATTTAGAGCTAATCCAGAACCGAAGCACTCGATAAACTCGCCCCTGCTAAGCTAAGCTATCTAATCGACCAAACATAGCTCTTTTCATTTCAGTTTAGAAAGCATTTTAGCCGAAGGAAGCGATCGAACTACTTCAGAAAGAAAGAGGAATGTGCCTGTGGTTATGATCTCTATTCTACGAATGCCAATCTATCCTTAAACTCCCTGAAGATAACTGTTAGGTTGAGATTGTACTGCCCTAAATAAAGCAAGAGAGGATTTCACAACATCAGAAAGTCATAAAGAAAGTCGACTATGAATTCTCCTTTAATAAGGGTATGAGGAAGCCGTCGGCATCGTAAGAAGATGCAAGAGTGGAAATCGGTTAAGAGCAAAGCAAGAGTTTAAATCTGGCGGTATGAGGTAGAAGTCCATAGGGACTATGCAAAAGGTTATTACCACTCAGCATGCATAAGAGGTAAAGTCAAGTCAGAAGGCTAAGCAATCATCTCGTAGGCAAATTTATAACAATCACTCCGAGTCCAACAGGTCCCATTTCTTACTAGCTCGCATATCCTGGTTCTGCTCCTGGGGTGGGGTAACTGTAGCTCTTCCTTCTGCCCTTTATTTACATCTTTACGCTTGCTGGCTATAAAATTCCTTTTCAGTCCTGGAATACCTGTTGAAGAATCCGCTTTTTATTCATTTAATTGTGTAGACGAACGCTCTTTCACGAAGGCTTCTGCTGATTGTGATGATATGATCCAGCCAAGGTATTCTTTGACTCAGTCCGAGGCTCTCTCTCTGGAGATGGAGGAGAAAATGATCCAGTTTACGTAGGGGGGTTCGGGGGGATCAAATGGGGGTAAGGGGTAGCTTATACAAAAGAATGGCTAAAGTGCTCTAGCACAATAAAGTAGGCCCTATCTCGTGAAGGATCTTTACCTTTTCTTCTTATTTCGGTTGAAGAAGTATCGGTTCGCGTGAACCGCCATCTCGTTATACTGATAGTTTACGCAGGGCAGGAAGGAGAGAAGGGGCCTGTACGAAGAGCTGCGAAGCTTTTGATGCAATCCTATGAGTGCCCTTTGATGAGGAAGTGAGACCCCTGTTCCCACGAAAAGAAGAGGCTCCATTGCCCTTTCTTTTCTGAACTGGGTGAATAGGCTCTTTTCACTCTGGTCAATTCTTGGATTGCTCCTTGGATAATCGCATGTTGGTCATCCTTGGACTTTCGTATGGAATACGCCTGCTCGCCCGGAGTGGAGTTATGATCCAATGGTCTTATCCGTATCGCCAAGTCAGTATATGTCTCCCCCGAGCCCTACATTTCAGCAGACGGTCCTGCACATTCTTCCAATCGACATGAGGACCAATCATCCATCACAGCGGCCTCCTCCCACATTGAAATGAAAGGCCTACAATGAAGTACCTTTTGAATATCAAAAAGATGATCCGCTATCTCATGAGGGAGGGGCCCAAACCGGTAAAGAAGGAAAAACTACTTTCACATCCTGCCATATCACTGCAGGTCCAGGAATAGATGAAGAAACTGATAGAAGTGGAATCATCGCCCCCTCCATTATCCGGATTGGTTGGCGAATGTAGTACCGGTTAGCTGGGAAATTGAGGGAACTGGGTATGCTCAATTTCGGGGATTCGAACATGGGACTTTAGTCACTTTTTATATTCCGTTCCGTCAGGGTTATACAAGATCTTATCCGTTAAGCCAAGTAGAGGGTTGGGTGGGGGGGAAATCACAGGCTTTTGGATTGATAAATCGATGTGCCGGGGTTCAAGCCTTAACATCAGATTGAAACTTTCGTGTTCGTGATCAGGACCCAGCACCACCACCAGCAGTAGTAGATCCTACAGAGGCCGGTTAAGCATCACTAGAAGAAGCAGTTGATTCGGTTGATTAATGTGATCAGGTCGGTTGGGCACCCAGGTATGAAAGATCTACGCCTAGAGGTATAGGACCGGCATAACCGATTGATTCATTTCACCAACAGCGTAATACCCAGAAACATACCTAGTTGCCTATCCGGTTGGATATCGAGACCCAGCAGCATCTAAGCCAGGTGTGTCATATATTGATCCATACCTTTAGCATATCCAGTACCCGGTGAAGAGCCAGCCACATCAGTGGCATATCCACCAGCAGCGCTAGTGCATTATAGGCAGCATATGTTGATCCATCGGTAGCAGTGCCAGATGCATAACCGCATCACTTCAGCGGCATACCTTCAGGATCGAGATTGAAAGCCATAAGTAGCGAGGTTGACGCGGTAGTTTCATCAGTTGCAGAGGAAAAGACAGATCCTCCAGGTGTGTGTGGATTCAGTTCCATATCCAGCCGCTGTTCGAGAGGTTCCAGATCGAGATTTAGCAGCAGCGGTCCAGCATGGGAATCTATCTAAAAGTTAGGTTCTCCGTGCTCTCACCTAAGATTTTATAGAATCTGTCCCCGTCATATCCATCCATAGGCGCTTACCACCAGTTCCATTGAAAGGTCAAGTATAACCGCAGTTAGACCGGAACCTAACCTGTTGGCTCAGTTACCCGTAAACAAGTTACTGGAGATCCTTTGGGCGGGAGTAGGCGTAGGAACAGACTTCACCATGTAGTGGTCGTTTTCCTAGGTGGGTTTCCTTACATTCTAATAGGTGGTGACTAATGCCTATGATCGAGAGTCTTATTATCGTGATAGAAAGGAAGAGCCAGATGTTCCAGATGGAGATATATTGCCTAGCGGTAGAACCTGCTGCCCCATGATCACCAATAGCAGTTCCATAGCTACTAGTTCGTAAGCTAGCAACAGGAGCAGAAGAGCCTAAAGCAGTTGATCCTGTTCCAGTACGTAGATTCTGACTATGATTATGCTGTTAATGAAGCAGCACGAGCAGCAGTTAAAGATCGAGAAGCACCCGCAGTCGATCCAGAACCCTTTCATGGATTATCAAATTGAAAACCCTTCACCACCCGCTAGCCCGGAGAGAAAGAGATATCTCGCTTCCCATCCGTATAGTTCTTCGACCTGCCCAAGAGTCTTTTCTATCGCGCCTGTCCCGCCGATCGATCGAAATAGGTAGGGAGGAGAGGGCTAGATCTAACTAGATCTAACAGGTGCTAGTGGTATTCTTACCTAGGAAGACGAGCCGACGCAAAGAAGCAGATGAATCTCTTTTCGAATCCCCTCAATATATATTATTAGATTGCTCCGACCACCCGATCGATGAAGACTCGAACCTAACCACCCCGCTTTTGGAGATGACGGAGACTTTACTCTACGTCTTGACCCATCCATAGTCTGCTAATCTAATCCCAACGTCTTTGATCCTGACAAGCTTGGATAGGACTATATCTCTGTCTTTTGTTTGTTACACAAGACTGAATGTACTGTTCCTTTGTTCTTCCGGCTATGGTTCTTTCTATTCTTATTTCTTACTTATTTATGGTCTGGCCTTTTTCAATCTCTTCTTCAGGTGGAGTATCTGAATATGGGCCTTGTTCAACTGTGCCCACAGACCCGTAAGCCCTCGAGGTAGGCTCCGTCAAGAGCTTCCTCGTCGCGCAGTAACAATGCCTTTCTTATCCTTATTTCTTTGTTCTTTATGGGTGGTCAGCGAGGATCAAGGACCCGTTCCTTTTGCACTAATGGCTTCATGTGTACGGGCTCAACTACTTTCATGGTGTAAACCCTTCTCTCATCCCCCCTCGTGTAAGCTTCAGGAACGGCTTGGTTCCTAAACCCTTTAAAGTGGATAAGGGCATGAGGGTTCCCCTTCCATCGCCTTCATCGGAGAAGCTCAAGTTGCCTACCTTCGAGCCTTCATCTGATAAACCTAAGCTCCCCGCCTTGAGCGAATCACTTTTGTACAGCTAAGCAATTGCCAGTCGACAACACTCATGAAGTACCTTGGAATTACGGGGTGAAAGCAACCAAGCAGTCAGGAGAAGAAATAGCTCCAACTCAAACTAAGGGGATAGCCGAACTTGGGGGATTCACCCGATCTGGTAGATGGTATACTCCTGGGGAACTCAAGAAGCGTAGGAAAGAAGCTCAACTCAAGCAACCCATCACTGAACAAGAAAGAGCAGACTTTGTCCGGAAAAGGAGTGAGTACAAGGGGGTGAGCACCTCGGTAAGCTACCAAGTAAAATCTCCTTGCTCCAACTTCTCCTCACATCAGAGACACATCGAGAAGCTCTTCTAAAGGTCCTCATGAAGCCCATGTTCCAAACAACGTCACTTCTCAGCAAGTAGAAGAGATTGTCGGCCACGTCTTGTCTTATGATCAGATCACTTTCTCGGAGGAGGAAATGGAACCGGAAGGCACTGGACATACCCGAGCCCTCCACATAGCAGTAGAGTGCAATGATATGGTAATCGGAAAGGTTCTCATAGACAATGGATCCTCTCTCAACATTTGTCCTTTGGCAACTCTTCAGAAAATAAAGTTGACTAAGTACCTTCGCAGCAGTGAAACAGTGGTAAGAGCATTTGATGGAACCCGGCGTGAAACGGTGGGAAAAATCGACCTCTCTCTGGTGTGGTGATAGGACCGACAACCTTCTCTATCCATTTTCAGGTGGTAGACATCCCTGCTACGTACAATCTCTTTCTAGGGAGACCATGTTGCACAATTCTTGAGCAGTCGCTTCCAGTCTTCACCAAAAGAGAAAGTTTCTGAACAATGGGAAATTAATCACAGTTCATGCTGAAGAAGACTTTGCAGTACACCCTCTTCCCTGTAATACCATTTGCTCAAACACTTCCATTGAACCTTCCACCTACCAGACATTTGAGGTTGCACAATCACCCAAGAATCCGATAACAGTAAGCTCCCAGTGCCTTCCCTCTCTCTTTTAGGTCCTGCCATTACTTCTCAAGCCTGCTATCTTCACTATTTGTTAACAATCTCCAGGACCTGCTGCTTGGTGAACAAGCCAACTCAACCACAAAAACAAGATAGAGATTTCCATTGAAAACAAACAGAAGGGCGCGCTAGGTTTGATGAGACCCGTACATGGTCCCGGAGTCAAGTGACAGATAAGAGGGGGAAGATAGAGTTCTTTTTCGAGGCGGAGTAACTCGCTGAATAAAAAGAGAATTGTTGTCAACGTCCGCACTAAATCTGTTGATCCAGAAAGACCAAGGATAGAAGCTACTGCTCCCTTTTAACCTAAGTATGAAAATGACACAATGGATGAGTTCTTCCAGAGGGTAGGCCTCTAGCCAGATTAATAACATAATCAGGCGCTCATTTAGCTTTCTCTTTCTTTCATGGAATGGACTATACAAGTCTTGGATAGCAAATCAAAGGAGAAAAGGATCAACCCCACTTCTCAAAGAGCGATGGCTGTCAGACGTTGAGAAGCTGCCGGCTCTGGTCTTTGCTTTGGATTGGTCTCTGGACCGAACCGTCTTCAATGTCTTTTTCTTTTTTAGTTGCTTCCAAACAATGATGTGCTAGCTTCTGAAAAGGTAGCTGATTCAAGAAGATTACGGGCATAGGTGGGATTCCCGCTTCCATCCCCTTGATTGGAATGAATGATTACGAGATAGACACTGAGATTCTTAGTCTCTAAATGAAATGTTCTCCACTGGTTTAAAAAGTCTTTTGCCCCTAACTATCTAACTACTAGAATAAAAAAGAATCGGGGGATTGTCTATGCAAACTTTCTTTCCAATTGCTCTAAGTCAAGTCATAGAAGCAATGCTGCAGAACAAAGAAAAAGAGGATTCTTCATTCCCAATTCAGCTTTACCGCGAGTCTAAGGTACGTTCCATCAGTCAATACACACGGGGAGAAGAAAAGAGGTCTTCGATCCTCCAGCAACAAGAGAATTCAACCATATTTAGGCAACCTGCTAGCTTCAATCTACCATAAGCCTTGTCCATGAAGAGGCTGCTCCTATGAAATCTTGTAACCAGAACGATGAGGGACAAAAATATGGTCGTCCAAGGGAATGCCTTACATGGTTATTTCAATGATGTACTGTAGAGGGATCAATGGCGACGTCGGAACGTAGACGGTGATGCCCTTGCGGGTTGTATGGAGAATATGCGAAATGTCTATGAAGGGGATGACTGGGCGACCATTAAGACTGGCGCCTTCGTCAAGGCTTGTGAGACATCGCAGTCTGATCTTGGGTAGGTAGCCATATCACTAGCTTGTATTATGTGGGGTGGGGGCAGTGTCGAGTAGCACTTTGTGCACTCTTCGGGGCCGCTTGCGGTACGCTCGGCCTACAGAACAGCCGATTGTTGAATTGGTGGGTCTTGTTAGAAAGTCCCACTCGATCAATAACACCACGAAAGACTCGATCTCCTTGTTGGTCACCCCTATCCTCATAGCCGAAGAATTGCCACTATCAATAAGAATTCGTGCATTTACTATGCCTATTTACTTTCTGTCTGTTTATTTCGGTATTGTCCCTGGGTTGATGAAGGATAAGGAAAGGGGTCACCTACACCTAATTGTCAAGGACCCTTTGTGGTCCATGAGGTCAGAAAGAAAGAGGCAGTTCGCCTATTCGACCGATCGACGTTTTTCTAAAAGAAATAGAATGTGATAGGTTCGCTAGTTGCCTTTAGATACGTCCATTCTTGCCTTGCTGCTAGCCTTTCTGGGAGGGAGTTCGGGGGGTGCTTACACCTCTCTGACCCTATAATATAGATTATTAAGATCAAAGGCTCGTGAAAGGACCCTCTTCTGTCTATCTACGTAATTAAGTGCCATCCCGCTTCTGCAGAATCGAAGCACAATACGTGGACGCTTAAATGATTTGGTTCACGTCTTTCAATGCCTTAAGTTAGTTCTTACCCGAGTGACTTAATTCCATAGTTCATTCCTAAACCGGAAAGATCGTCCCAAACTAAAAGAGAGTCTACCAAACAAGGATCTTCCAGCTTCCACCAAAGCCACAACACTTCCTGTATCACCCTCACAGAGGGATAAGCGGACTAGCCTTTGAAAGGCAAAGAGAAGAACTGCCTACTCAATTACAACTAACTAACCGCCTGGAAGGAATCGCTTTCCATGTTGGAATCCATCTAATACCCTGGTTAAGAGGTATAGAGGTCAACGATGGAAGGTACCTAGGAAGCAGAACTCGCCAAGAGTCTGAGATCTGATTGAACAATTGTAAGATTTTCATCATATCAAATGCTCTTTCAGTCTGCAGAAACTTGGGAGGGGTCACAATAGATCAAGTATTCTCACACTTAATCGCTTTGCCAACGGTATGACCCGTGACAAAGTGAAGAAGGAGAGATATAACTGAACTAATGTGTCCGCCTTATCATCCTTCCTCATTATCACCTTACGGTGAAATGAAGGAATGATCCTAGGTAGACCATTCCGACTGAGGGAGACGAAAACAGGTAGTCCTCTCATGCTCGTAAGGCGGCCCGGCGTAAACCTGTTGAAGGCAAACGCCACACTGCTTTAAATAAAGTGCAGTAGATAAAGGACCGGACTTACGGTATAATTGACGTACCTGTTTCGCAAACAAGTGCGCAGCTATACAGTTCTCCTTTGAAAGGCCATCAGTGACCTTTCAGAAAGATTCTAATAAGTGGAGAAATCATCAATTCAATGAGATTCCGGGTTCATTCCACTTCACTAGCTGGCAATATCTAAGCTTAGTGCTATTCCCTCTCAGCTTCAAAAGGGCTTCCCCGAGGAGAGGACAGGGCCATCTCTATGGTTCCAATCTGGTATCGCAGAGTTCGTCGATCTTCTTCTGACTAGTGCCTGCTGTCAAACATAAATATAATACAATATCGGGAATCTCTTTGACCTTCAATGTGTCTAGGGTAGGGACCTATCTTCTTCGTAGTGGGCCCTTCTCTCTCTTAGTATGAGCCCCGAACTGCTTGTTATACATGCCGCCAGCTGTCTTTCCCGGCGCTTCTGCTTTCTGCCATAGAGGTGTGAGGTTAAGAATGATCGAAATCAGACACGATAGAAGGTGGGTGACTAAATGGGAGCATTTCCTTTCTTGCCCGGTCAGCTCCTATCGTGGTTTTCGATTGTAATGTAAAAAGGCTTCTGACCTACTGTCTTGTCTTGGGACCTCGACTTTCGATTGTCGATTGCCTTTGTACTTTGACCCTTGGCTAGTTCACTGAGCTATATCGGGGACTTAGCGTTCGACTGTTGCCAACTCGGGGGTTGAACCCGAGAACTTCTGTTCTGAGTGAGAAGTGGAAACCTTCTTGGTTAGAGTTATAGGAGAGCGAGAACCGTTCTAGGAAATAGGATTCCGCACGCACCTCGAGAAACTGGACCAAAGTACCTGTTTTGTTTGTGGAGGTGGTAAGGCAGATTTCTGAGAGTTGTTCCCGTACCTCTTGAGTTCTGAACTAGAGGAGAGAATCACTTTCGATTATCTTCGATTATAGGGTGTTGTGCTTACTTAAGTGTTGAAGCCGTGGAAGCGGAATACTTCTAGTAGTGTTGTTAGTTGAAGCCAAGCAAGCCAATTTAACCCTACTATATAAGGTTAACGCCCTTTCTCTCCCCTTCCTATCCTCAATCATCAAAAGCCTTCAACCATTTGTAAATGGCCCTGACTGCACACAAAGTACTTAGCCCCTCCATCGGCCCAAGCCTTCCATCTAGTCTAGCGGTTATGTCGTATTAGGGGCAAGTGCCTTAGTTTTGAGGACTGTGGAGACTCCGGCCCCGCATCAAGGACTGAGTTTGTTCTTTGTTCCGGTTTACTTTCTTTTTGCTTGAGACTTTTTCTTTTAATAGGCTTTCCCCCGAAGTAATGATTTCTCTTTCTTGGTTTGGTGAGCGAAGTGACTGACCTTTCTTTTTCACTTGAGGTGAAGTCAGTTTCTTTTTCTCGTGGTCTACCAGTGGTCCAGGCTCTTTGGCAGTCTCGGAAGTCGATTCGGTATGGTACCGTCTATCTCTTTTTCTTGGTCCAGTGGTTCAGGTCCGTAAGCTTTCCAATCAGCCTAGTCCCCTTTCAGCCATTCCGCGTAGCCCGTATATCGCTATTCAAAGTAGTTTCCCTATCGCTTTCTGAGTTCCTGTGAAGAAGCTTTACAGCCGGTAATGGTTTCCCGGGTCTCTTCCCATTGGCCTTAGCGCGGGTCGATTTCTTTCCTTTGCTTGATGCTTTGAAACTGCTTTTCCGGCTCAAAGAATTAGTTTTCTTTCTTTCTTGGGTGAGCTGACCTTCTTGTCTCATTTGATGCTGGTCAAACTGGCCCCGCAGCCCCATCTGTCTTTCCTTGTGGATCACCGCTTATCCTTTATTACGTTAATAAACTTAATTTCAATCTCCATGCTTGAATTCATTTTTCCTCTCTTATCGGGCATTTCTTTTAATAAGATCTATCTCTAATGCCAATTTTCCCGGGGTTGATCAAACTTGGCCCATTGCTTTTCCTTGAGTTCTTGGAAGTCTTGGATTCGTTGCAAGCTTTGGATCTAGTCTAGCCTCCTTCCCCTATCGGATAAGGGTTCACGGAGGGGATTCCTCTCAAACCTTTCATCCTGTCCGTCAGTAGTTCATTCATCCCTGAGGTCATGCTGGTCTAATCCGCGGGGAAAACCGTATCCGCCTCTCAGCCTAATGCTTGACTTTAAGCCCTTCAATCATCGCCTAATCCTTGTAAGTCAGTAGTGTCTGGAGTGAATGGGACTTAAGTTGTAGGACTCTTCCCCCTTCTTGCTTTTGTTAAGGTTAAGGCGAATTGCCTTTTTCCTTTACTAGGCGACTTAGAAAAAGTCCTCTCCCGCCGGCGCAGGAGGATTTCTTTCTTCTTTGATTGAGCGCGGTTCCTCATAATTGATGGTGCAGGGGCGATCTAAGGCCTCTTTCTTCTTGTAAGCGCCTTCGCGGCAGTCGATGTATTCCGTATTTTCTTGAGAATCGGACTAAGGTTTTTTTCCTGCTCTTTGATCCTCTTTCACTCCTCAGCGCAGCAAGTGCTGAAGCCTCTCCCGCGGTTTCCCCTTGTGTTTAAGTGGATTGCCCCATCCTTCCTTTAAGCCTATCAATAAGGGCAGGAGCAGCAGTTGATTCCTTATCTCTGTTTAGTCTTGTCAGTATTGTATCGATTGTGGTGTGGAAGCATTTCCGTATCGCTTAGTGGAGAAAATACCCTAGTACATTATGCTCCCTCTTTAGAGTGAAAAAATAAAATCCTATTAACTTCACTCTTTTCTATGATAATAGAAGGCTCGGCATTTCACCTGTAAATCCCAAGAGCTGGTCTCTCTCTACAAAGGAGTCGTTTGAGTACTCATTCGTTAGAGAGAGGAATGGATATAATCATCCAGGGTAAAGCAAAGGTACTTGCTGAATGCATAAAGGCAGGTTTAGTATTGGGGTATATCCTGCTAAAAGATATATAACATGATAAAAGAAAAATATCCATACATGCTATAAAAGTCTTATTATGTACTTCTAGTAGAAATCTAAATAACAATAACCATATCACAAAAACCTCAAGTATATCGTATTATAGTAATGTTTACTCTGTTTGACATGTTAACCAACAAAAAACCTGCACTTAGGTTGTTTTCCGCAAGATAATAATAATAGTTCAACTTCTAGTAGAATATGTCG